>CM008281.1:31431795-31520544 GCA_002319775.1 Fagopyrum tataricum | reverse complement strand
TCTTTGTTTTGCCATCACCTTCAACACTGCTCTTCTTCTGTGATAGACTGTTGTGATCTTTCAACGAGTTACTTCAGAAATAGAGAAAAGAAGAGAAGACAAGACGCTTTGTGGTTTTGCTGCACAAACCTTGCAGTTAGGGTTTTCAATATACTTTGGTGGATAATGAATACAACCCTACACCTATCTATTTATAACCATAAATAGATAGAATCCTCTATAAAATTGTTATAATAAGACAATAAATATAGGTATACTGATACAATGGGCCAGGGGAAACATATTTTGGGCCCATGGATTAATGAGTCCGGGACGACAGGGGTGCGGGGGGCGGAGCTCCCCGCGGAGGATTATATCTATTTATAGAATCCTATCTATTTATAAGGAATTCTATCTATTTGTATGATTCTATTATTTATAGGACTCTATCTATTTATATAGGATTCTATCTATTTATGGTTATAAATAGATAGGTGTAGGGTTGTATTCATTATCCACCAAAGTATATCGAAAACCCTAGCTGCAAGGTTTGTGCAGTAAAATCACAAAGCGTCTTGTCTTCTCTTCTTCTCTTTATTTATGAAGTAACTCGTTGAAAGAACACAACATAGGCAAATGCATAACATCGGGAAAAACAAAAACAAGTGAAAATCATTATAAAAGAAACCTGAAATGAAGTTTACCTTGAGCAAAGATGTATCTACAATGAACTTAATGGCATCAGCAGCTGCTCTTGATCTTAGATAACACATTCCGGTCTTTAATCCCTTATACCAAGTATGGAAGTGCAGAGAAGTGAGCTTTCCAAATTTCGGGTTGGTCCATGTGGATATTCAAGCTCTGGCTTTGATCAATGTAGCAGCCACGATTAACCGCAATGTCAACCAAGGTCCTTTGTTTGATCTCCCATACAATTCTAATTAAGAGAATTTAGTTTCAGTATTAGTAATCCAAGATTGAGGGCCTTATGGACAACCATATGAGTTCATACTATTGTCTATTCTACATCAAATTGTGACATAGACAAGCAGATAGAGTGTTCCAACAATATGGAAAAGTTTCAAATGTGAAATGCACAAATGAAACAAAAACGCTTTATACAAACAAACAACGATGCCCTAGGTTGGTCTCAAGTCCTAACTCTTAGTGGCTCATCTGCACCAGTGATGTATATGCTCTAACATGGAAATTAAAAAGGGATATTGTCTTCAACAATCTATATCTTATAATCACTATATTACACATTTTAGAACAGATATTAGAGAGTGAGACGCTTGCCCTCCTTAGGGTAGCTAAGCAAGGTATCTCCGCGAGAATGCTGATAGGAAATGTGAACTTCGTTCATTCCATCCCAATACATGGCTATATGCAAATAATAAAACGTGTAACCAAACTACGTACAAAGATCTAATCCAGTAGTTTAAACAGAAGAAATTTCATCTTTTATACATATTTACCTCTCACTTCTTGTCTATATTGTTTATGAGTTGATGGATTTCTTCATAAGTTACTAAGATCCAACCAGCCATATTAATATAGATGATCATTTTCAGGTTTATGATTGCATAAACTTCCTCAAATGGTATTTGGCTGCAGTTCAATACTCAATTCATACTATTGTAGGTTTTTCTTTAGCAATTATTATGAGGAATAAAGTATACTCACTCGGTGAACGTGTTACATACTGATATTAAACCAAGCAAGCTATTGTTGAATGCTGATTGTGAGCTTAAAATTGGAAATCTCAAGCAATATTACTATCAAGCTCCAGAATTGCTGTCATTTTCTTCAGAATACACTATTGCAGTTGATGTTTGGTCTGCAAACTTGTCAAAGCAATGACTCGCAAACCTCCATCCCGATATTTCCATCTGAATTACTGATGCAAAATCTAGCCAAACAAGGTGCACCACAAAGAGGCACAGTTGAGAGGGGAAAGATCAAATAAACTTACCTGTATAAAACTTCCACTACTGAGCAAACAACTAACAGTGAAATTGCTCAATTTCAAACAAGAAATTTCCGGGGGGAGGGGATCAAATAGAAAAGAATCCAACAAATGTAACGTACAAATCAACAGGATAGAGGGAGCAAGAGATTACGACTGATTGATAGAGGTAGAGTATAATCACTGAGAATGGAAGTGGACAGTACAAAAGTGACATAACTTTCCCCTTATTTGTAGTAAGTAAGGTTAACCTGAAGTCAAATACGAGTATTTTTTTAATGCTTTGGTAAAGGATTTCAAGCAATGGCGGTAGTTGTACCTACCACATGCCACCAAATAACGTGAACAAGTTTGAGCGGCAATTCGTTGACAGATCACAAAGGAAATTCAAATCCAACAAAAATATATACTCGTACTACACACATAATCAAACAAATTGGCCTAAGCATAAAAAAAGAAGCCATTCCACAATTTCGTTTCAATTTGGTTATGTATCGCATCAAAACCTTCTCTTCTTAAAAAAATTATCTTCTCCAACACGATTAAGATCCATAACCATTGTAATCAACCGCATAAAATTCAGCTTAGCAACTGATAGTTGGGAAAACAAAGCGAAACGTGCATAATGGGTGTTCACCAATCGACGTTTGAAGGAATTGATGGTGAAGATTGATTTTAGAGAGAATTTGGGTAGGTTTACGGTTCGATAGAGCGCTAGGCAATGAAAAGGGAAAATTGAGATAGAGAAGGAGGAGAGGGAATGAGAGTTATTCAATAATATGGGAGATAAACTTATGAATCATGCAAAGTGCATAGTTAATAGGATTAATAAATCCTGCTTGCATATTTAATAGGATTAATACATTGCATATGTCTAATGTAACACCCCAAATCCGTAGGACTCGTAGTGCTACTGAGCTAGGATCTCAGAATGGATAAGTTCACTGAATTTTACAACAAGACACCGATAGATTAAATACAAAACATCAAGCTGTTATAAAAGTATCAAAAAGTTTATACAACGCTGCTGAGTACAAACAAAACATAACGTATATACATGGTCAAAATAACCCGTAGCCCACGAGTACGACCCCAGTGTACGGAGCCCTCAGCAGATCGCCCACTCTGGATCACTCTGCAGTTCTCCTAACTTGCAAAAGATCTACAACACGGTATGAAACCGTTAGCTAACCACACACATATATAAGAAGATGCAAGAGCACGAACACACATCAGAAAGTACTAAACACCTCATCATGATATCACGCATTTACCCGATTTATTATCTTTATAATCATAGTCCAACACTCAACTCATATATATAAATATCTCAATATGAACGTATGTGACACGAGGAATATAACCCTCGCCTCTCGGGAATAGTACTAGTTGGAGTGGGGATCCGGTCTCACCTCCCGTGTACCCTATGGGAGTGGACAGGTGGCCGGCCCACTGAACCATACTGGCCTGCCAGTAGAGAACCTCCAGACTTCCGGCGGGATGAAAGGACAAGTTGTCACGGCCCTACAATGAGCAATCAATAGACCATAGGTCGGTAATAAAAATATCATAACACTGCTATCAAACATATACACACACCACTCATGCACACATCCAATATAAGGATGACAGCTAAGTAAGTCCTATGGACTTACCTCAACCTCGGGAGTCTCAAACTCAAACTCAAACGGCTCCGCTCTAGAGATCAACACAACCTAAACAAGGTATAACACATATATCACACTCATATCCATAATAGGGGTCACACCTAGACCCAAGGGATCCATAAGGATCATATTCGAACTCGTAAACCTCAAAGCCGTAACCGGCATAAACGATACCGTACTCAACCTCACTCTAACCTTATACTCGTACCTAGCATGCTACTAACGCTCATACTAGGAAAGGAAATGATCTACCTAACTTTAGGTAGAACCGGAACAAAACGCACCTGCGTGACACATGGGACGCAGGGGCGGAAGGCAGGTACCGCGGGCGCGGCGGGACGTAGCCGCTTGGGCGGTGACAAGGAACGCTGGCAAACGCAGGCACGACGCAGGCGCTGCGACACGGTAGCCGCGGGTGCGGTGACTTTCGGCCGCGGGGGCGGTGATAACGCAGGAAGTTATTCAAAAAGCACTCAGACTCAAAACCGGGATACACTCTCTCAATCGGAGGTATCATATCTCGTACATAAGGTATCAACCCATGTGACACTATACCTCAAAAGATCACACTACTATCCGGGGCATAGAGAGGGACATCTCTAGCCAAACCATCATCGGGGCATGGAGAAGACATCTCCATCCAAACTATGTCCATCAAAATAGCATGGAGGTAGGAACCATCTCCAGTTATCCCTAACCGTCGTATCACAATAGCATGGAGGTAAGAACCATCTCCAGCTATACCTAACAGTCGTACTAGCACAACAGGATCTAGTAAGATCATAAACACATCATAGCTAGCACGAAAATAAACATAGCATAACATATAAGCACATAAGCACGTAATCATATCGCTCCTTAGGCTAGTCCTAAGACCTACTCTTGGATCCTATAGGTATATCTATCCCCGCCTATAACTCTGGATAGTTCCTCTGGATACTATCCTCAGTCTCCCATGTAGTCTTATCAGATCCTCATCTCGACCTCTGTATCCTCAACATAGAAATGTCCTTCGAACGAAGGTGTCTCATACCTCGTTCTAGGACTGCAATCGAATGCTCAACAAAGGTGTGGTCCGGCTCAACCACCAAATCACCATAACTCACAATATGTTTCAGATCTGGTACGTACTCCCTCAACTAAGACACCTGAAATACAGGGTGAACACCCTCTAATCTCGGAGGCAAAGCTAATCTGTAAGCTGCGCTCTCAACCCAATCCAAAATCTCGAACGATTCCACATGTCAGGGGCTCAACTTCCCTTTACTGTCAAAACGTCTAACACCTCGTGTCGGAGACATTCTCAGCCACACATGGGCTCTAACTCTGAACTCTAGAGGTCTACGCCTCCTATCAACATAAGACTTCTGACGGCTCTGCGCAGTCAGGATCCGCTCTCTAATTAGTGCTACTCGAGCCATATCATCCCGAATCTAATTAGGTGTCACACCCCTGGCTGTACCGGGCTCATCCCAGCATAACGGTGTACGATATCTTTGCCCATACAATGCCTCATAAGGGCCATCCCAACAGATGCATACTAAAACACAAACTCGCAGCAAATTCTTCAGCGTCTGAATGGTCCTCTCTGAATTACCATCTGGTTGAGGATGGAACGCAGTAGTAAAGTGCAAACTCGTTCCCAAAGCAGTCTGAATCTGCTGCCAAAACCTCGAGGTAAATCGTCCATCTCGGTCTGAGACGATCGTCCTCGGTACACCATGGAGTCTCACTATATGCCTAGTATACTCCTCAGCCATCTGCTCACCGGCCACGTCTCCCTAATAAGAATGAAATGTGTCGTCTTCATCAATCGGTCCACTATGACCCAGATGGCATCAAAACCTTGGCTCAGCCTCAGTCCAGTCACAAAATCCATGGTGACGTCCTTCCACTTCTTCCGTGGAACAAGAAGGGGATGAAGCTCACCTCCAGGTCTGCAATGCTCTATCTTGACTTGCTGGCAGGTCGCACACTGTGCCACAAATCAGCTACATCGGCTTCAGCCCTTTCTACCAATATAAACGTCTCAAGTCCTGATATATCTTACCCGTACCTGAATGTACAGAGTAAGGTGTACAATAAGCCTTCTATAAAAATCTTTGTCTCAGCAGGTACACAGACGCGACCACGGCGTCTCCAAACTCCCTCTACTCCCAGCAGGAACTGTGGTGTCTAATCCCGAGACATCATATCTCGTACCCTCATCAAGATCTGGCAGGTCTCCTACTTCTGTTGGATCTCACTCAACAGATCAGGTAGAACCTCTAAAGTACTCAGCCGGGCATCCTCATCCGGAAACTAAAAGTCAAACTTTAATCAGACCAAATTCCTCTATCTCCTCTGGTTGTGCCCAAACAGAAGCAGTAGTCAAACGTCTCTTCAACTCCTTAAAACTCTGCATACACTGATCAGTCCCCATTAATCTGGTAGTCTTCCTCAGCAACTCGTCAGTGGACGGGCAATTACAGAAAAGCCCTCCACAAAGCGTCTGTAATAACCGGCTAGGCCAAGGAAGCTATGTACCTCCTTGTCGTTCGTCGGTGTAGTCCATGCTACTACTGCCTCAATCTTCGCCGGATCAACCTTGATCCCCTCAGCTGAAACCACATGACTTAGAAATTCTACCTCTGGCATCCAGAACTCACACTTAGAGAACTCAGCATAAAGTTCTCTATCCCGCAAAGCCTGCAACCCAATCCTCAGTTGTCCTGTGCACATCCTGCTCTCTCACCCTCAGCTGGTGATATCCTGAGTGCCGGTCCATCCTAGAAAATACTGTCACTCCTTGAAGCTGATCCAACAAGTCATCCATACACGGCAATGGATACTTATTCTTAATGGTCACCTTGTTCAGCTCTCTGTAATCACTACACAGTCTCAACGATCCGTCCTTTTTCCGTACGAAGAGGACAGATGCTCCCCATGGAGATATACTAGGGTGACTAAAAATCCTTCTCGGCCAACTCCTCAAGTTGTTTCTTCAGCTCCAACATCTCAATAGGCGCCATCCGATATGGGCCTTCGAGATCTGTCTCGTACCAGGCTCTAACTCGATACCAAAGTCCACATTTCTCTGGGGCGGCAAACTGGACAGCTCAGCAAACACATCTGCAAACTCACAGACCACTGGAAAAACCTCTAATGCTGGACTCTCCCCCTCCTTCATGGCATAACACCAGAAGGCTTCACATCTCTGTGCCAACAATCTAGCTACTCGTATCGCACCGATAACCATACTAGATTTTCCAAGGTCCCATCCTCGGAAAACCTCTATATGTCCTAACTCGGTAGAAAAGTAACGGTCCTCCTACCTATATCTAAGACTGTAGAAAGTCCATCCATCCAATCCATACCTAGTATGACTTCTTCATGCTCTCTAATGGCATGACAAAGAAGTCAACCAGTAAAACACGGGTCCCTATAGAAATGGGACAGTCACGAATCTCATGGGTACCTCTGACCCTACTACCATCGGGTAACCCTATACTAAAGGGTATCCCCTCAATCATATCTAAACTCAAACACTCAATACAAACAGCAGATCTAAAAGAAGACATAGCTCCAGTATCAAACAAACTCTAACAGGTAAACCATGGATCAGAATTGTACCTGTAACAGGCGGTGCAACTGGCTCCTCTACACTCCTCAACTCAAAAACTCGACCCTGTGGTCCTCTGGTGTCAGTGGTGCTCCCACCACGACCTCTGCCTCTACCTAACCCAGGAGCAGATCCCTGAGTGATAGGACGATCTGGGACTCTCTGCTATCCCTGTATCTGCTGCTGCTGAGGTGGCCTCTGCCCACCTCCCGCTATACTGGCAGGAGTAGAACCCTGCTGAGACGAAGCTCCGCCCTGTCTACAGAAAACAACTCTGTGACCTCGTCCACCACAAGTGAAGCAAGTCACTATCTGCCTTGTACACTCTGGTCTGATATGTTCATACTCTGCACAGTTGAAACACTGTCGTACCCTATCTGTAGCTGATGCAGATGAGGGCTGACTCTGGCGGCTCTGGCCTCGTCCTGAGCCAGCAGCTCCTCCAGTACCACTGGTCTGCCCAGTACGCTATCTCTTCTCAGACCCTCCGGTCTGAGAAGCTCTCCTTTGACTAACCCGCTCACGCTCATAATCGGCGGCTCTATCTTGGTAGTCCATCAAGGACTCACAATGAAATCCCGCCATATAGGCCCGGGTGGCATCCCTCAGTCGTCGGGAAAATAAATATACATGCTGGTCCACAGAAGGTGCAGCTGGTCCCAACAATGCCAGCTCCTCCTGGAATCTCCGAATAGCCTTTGAGACTGGTACATCCTCAACCTCATCCTCCACAAAATCCCTCAGTTTCTCCCTCCTCAGTGAGGCAGGGCAGAAACGCTCTCTAATCATAGTCCGCATCTGAACATAACTGTCAACCTGTGCTCGTACAGACCTCCACCAGTGTTGTGCTAAGTCTCTGAACAGAGTTTGTACTAACTCTATCTGCCTATCTGCTGGGCATCTAATGGACTCCAGAGTTGAGTCCACATGTCCAATCCACAGTTCAACCTCGAGCCCCACCTTCCCAAAGAAAGGGGGTACACCCATCTGGTGAAATGCCTTCAACCAAGTGTCTGGTCTAGGCCCTCTATGCTCCTCTGTAACTCGAGCAATCTCAGCAACAGGCGCCGGTGCAGCTGGCACCTGAGTAACCCCGTGGGACCTCTCAGATTGTCCCTCATGTACTGGTAGATCTGGAATAGGTTTACCTGCTCTGACAGCCTCCTCTACTCGCCGGATATACTCACGAAACTCTAGTCCTCCCATGGAGACATAATCCGAGGCATCTGACCGGACTCACTGTGGACCCTGTTCCCAGCTACGCCATTCCCAGTCTCAGGAACAACACTCTCGGCAACGTCCTCATGAACCTCTTCCGCTGCGCGTGGATCAACAGCGGAAGTCCTACCCCGTCCTCTATCTAGAGGGGGTCTACCTCTACCTCGTCCTGTTGCAGGTAAGGCTCTAGTCTGAACCATCTGCAGAGGACGTAAACCTAACTCAGAAGGCTATATATATGTCGTATGTATATATCAAATCAATCACAACAGAATATCTATATATATATATATACCGTCGAGATCTTCATAGGGGCGATGGCTCACGTACACGATATCCCAAAACATTTGTACTCATTTCAAAACCAAAACCTTTTGAAAAGTCAAACCCCTTTCGGGTTCTGTTTATTTATCTATACGAACTTTATTGCAGATTACTAGTGCCATTGTTGTCAACTTGGGCTCTGATACAACCTTTGTAACACCCCAAATCCGTAGGACTCGGAGTGCTACTGGGCTAGGATCTCACAATGGATCCTGACCCTAGCCTGACAACAAGTTCACTGAATCTTACAACAAGGCACCAATAGATTAAATTCAAAACATCAAGCTGTTATAAAAGTATCAAAAGGTTTATACAACGCTGCTGAGTACAAACAAAACATAACGTATATACATGGTCAAAATAACCCGTAGCCCACGAGTACGACCCCAGTGTACGGAGCCCTCAACAGATCGCCCACTCTGGATCACTCTGCAGTTCTCCTAACCTGCAAAAGATCTACAACACGGTATGAAACCGTTAGCTAACCATACACATATATAAGAAGATTCAAGAGCACAAACACACATCAGAAAGTACTAAACACCTCATCATGATATCACGCATTTACCCGATTTATTATCTTTATAATCATAGTCCAACACTCAACTCATATATATAAATATCTCAATATGAACGTATGTGACACGAGGAATATAACCCTCGCCTCTCGGGAATAGTACCAGCCGGAGTGGGGATCCGGTCCCACCTCCCGTGTACCCTATGGGAGTGGACAGGTGGCCGGCCCACTGAACCATACTGGCCTGTCCGTAGAGAACCTCTAGACTCCCGGCGGGATGAAAGGACAAGTTGTCACGGCCCTACAATGGGCAATCAATAGACCATAGGTCGGTAATAACAATATCATAACGCTGCTATCAAACATATACACACACCACTCATGCACACATCCAATATAAGGATGACAGCTAAGTAAGTCCTATGGACTTACCTCAACCTCGGGAGTCTCAAACTCAAACTCAAACGGCTCCGCTCTGGAGATCAACACAGCCTAAACAAGGTATAACACATATATCACACTCATATCCATAACAGGGGTCACACCTAGACCCAAGGGATCCATAAGGATCATATTCCAACTCGTAAACCTCAAAGCCGTAACCGGCATAAACGATACCGTACTCAACCTCACTCTAACCTTATACTCGTACCTAGCATGCTACTAACGCTCATACTAGGAAAGGAAATGATCTACCTAACTTTAGGTAGAACCGGAACAAAACGCACCTGCGTGACACAAGGGACGCAGGGGCGGAAGGCAGGTACCGTGGGCGCGGCGGGACGTAGCCGCGGGGGCGGTGACTCTCGGCCGCGGGGGTGGAGACAACGCTGGAAGTTATTCCGCGGCTTCTCTTCGGCTCTTCTCGTGATCAATCACGTCTTCACTCAACCAAAGTTACATACAGGTATATACATACATAAACCCACATCAATACACACCTATACATGCATCTAAACCTAAGCTAAGGATATGGAATCAAGAGAAAGGAAGAAGAGAACAAGGGAAGGAGCTTACCACATCTGTGACCTAGCAAGGGAAGAACAGAACCAAGGTCTCACAGGCTGGCTTCAAGCTCAGCATACAACATCCACAAGCACCACAACCACAAGGCACAACAAATCTCTTCTCATCAAGGAGAAGCAAGAACAAGATCAAGGAGAGAGAATGAGAAGCAAGGAACGTGAGGGAAGTTGGATGGGAAAGTGAAGAACAAACCCTTGATCAACCAAGGAAAAGAGTAAGTAAGGTAGAGAGTAAAGCACGGGTCAAAGGTCAACGAAGACGGCTGCAGCCGCCGGAAACCGCAGGGGCGGCAGCCAGGGCCGCAGGAGCGGAAACCCGCAGGGGCGGCACCCCCATCCGCGGGTACGGCTACGCCACAACTCGGTCAAAACTAGTCTCGGTTAAAGATCAAACTCGGTCTAAGAACTAAGGCTCTTACACCTAAAATATTAAGAACCCAAAAAAGTAAGAAATTAAATAGATATTTTAAGGATTTTTTTTTTATCTTGGTGCCCTCAAGGTTTGTACTTTTTCAATTGGTATTCACTAAGTTTTAAAATTTCTCTAGATACCATCGGGGTTTTATTTGTTTCCTCTTTATACCCATTTTTAATATATTACATTATAATTCATTATACAATAATTCAAAAATCAGAAAAATAAATTAAAAATAATTATGATTACATTAAATTTTAAACAAATAATTTATAATAGAAGTATTTTTATATATTTTTTAATTAAAAAGGTAAAAAAAAAAAATTGAAATTTATTTTTTTATTATAGATTTAAAATAGAATATACAAAATTAAATTTAAAATAGGTAAATATATATATATATATATATATATATATATATATATATATATATATATATATATTTCTAAGTGTAGAAATTTAAAAATATATTTATTTTTTGTGATGTTAACTTTCTATAATTTATTTTAGTTCGAGAATAAAAATATTATTTTTTTATGTTTAATTTTGTTTTCTAGTTTATAATATAATTTTCCATACTCTTAAACTTTTAAAAAAAAACATAATTTTTAGAATTTCGAATTCATATAAGTTTTAGAGAGTTAAATTAAAAAATAAATAGAAATTTACTATATTTTTAAAATTTCTACACTCTTAAATTTTTTTTAATTTAATTATATATATTTTTATTTTAAATCGATTTTTGTTAATTTTATTTTATTTCAAAAATAAGAATTATCTTTAATTTGAAAAAATATAAACTATTTATAAAAACTAATTCTATTTTTTAAATTTATTAGTTTTAAATTTAATGAATTTATAATTAGTTTTAAATTTATTATTTATTATTTTTTATATTATTTTATAATGAATTTTTAATGTAATATATTAAGAATGAGTATAAAGAGGAGGAAACAACTCAAATTATGATGATACTAAGAGGAATTTTGAAACTTAATGGACATGAAGAGGAGAAAAAATCCAAACCTTAATACCATCGAGAGGAAAAATCATGTTTTAATGTAATTTTTGATACTAAGAATGATTTATATGATTGTGATTCACTTGTAGAGCAATACATGTACAATATCTTAAGACGTTTATACATTGAATTAATTTATCAAAAACATTGTTTTCTATGATTTATTTCCTAAGTTTCAGTAAATTAGTCAAACAAGACAGAAATTTGACCATATATTAAAGAAACGTAAAGAACTAAATATATTAAGTTCAAATCTTACTTAATTAAAGATATCAGATATCGTCTAGAAAAATGTGTGATTCTATTTCATGTTCTTATATAAATTTATTTTTTACTATCAGCTCAAGCCTTTGAATCTCTTCATTTTCAGACGTATGTTCTTGAGGTATTGAGTAATAGGTTATTGTACGTAGTCATGGAAACAAGCTTTGATATGTATAGGCTAAGCAATAGTATGAGACGTAGTACAGGGAGAAATACGACGTAGTCATGGAAACAAGCTTTGAATCTCATCATATTTGTACGAGTAAGGAGCAAAGTACCAACAACTTGGGAAAAAATAAAATTAAAAACCCAGATAAATGGAGGGTATGAATTTCCCAAATTTTACTTCATCTACCTTCATCTTTCAAAAGCTTGCTCAAAGTAGATTATGGAATTGGACATTTCTTCATCTACCTTCATCTTCTATCACCTTCTTCATCTTCCTTCAGTTTGTGTTGTCAAACACCACGCAAATAACAATAGTGCACATTTTGAGCTTTGATAAGCTCCATAAGCTTGTATAAGCTTGGTGCCAAACGGGACCAAAGACACAGAATTTTCTGAATTTTCTGAATGCTACAGAGAATCCCTATATGGTGGAGATGGTATTACTGGTTTTGCCCACTCGCATGGACCTTGAACGGGTTACTCACGTCGCAATTCGGTGACGTGGAAACAAAGCTTAAAGGCACAGAAGTGACGGTGTCCGGGTTCATTAGAGATTTCTTAGGTTTCAAGTACGAGATGTTGGGCATTGTCGCCGGTGATGTACTAGGTTTTGCCATTCTCTTCGGCTTCATCTTTGCCTTCTCCATCAAGGCTTTGGACTTCCAAAAGCGGTAGAAGCAAATGTTGAAGAACTTATAAATTTGTGTTTTTTTTTTATTTGTGTCCGTGTACAATTTTTGTGCCTTATTTTAGTTTGAATGAATCAGACGAAATAGTACATCCGCGGGTGCTGGTACTCGATTCGAAGCAAATGTGGCTGGACGCCGCACTCCTGGCACCTAAAGGTGCTTTTTTCGCGCTTAGCTGGATCTCGCTGGTGTCACCTAAACGGTGGATAGGCGGCGGATGTGTGACGTTTGGAGTTGTCGTTCGTTCACCTGTCCCAGCGGTCCCCTGGACATAGTCTTTTTAGGCAGTGGCCGTTTAGTCCACGGTCCATTGGATGGTCGGTGCAAGGCCTAAACTATATTAATTATTACAATTTTGTACGTGAGAGCTGTAGTTTAAGGGTGTTTTGGTAAGATATTATTGGGGGGTATTTTAGATTATATTGAAGGGTTATATTTTAGGATGTGTTTGGTAAGAGAGAGATTGGAGATGAGATTATTAAAATGTGTACTATAGTACTAGTAATTAATACAACTTTGTTTGTGAGAGTTGTAGTTTAAGGGTGTTTTGGTAAGAGTTTTTTTTAAAAAAAAAAAAAGGTAATAAAAGTTGTATTAATAGAGAGGATAATTATAAAGAAAGAGAGCAGGATTGTGCATACAAGAGAAGAATAAAAACGAACAAACCAACAACACGTCAACAAGAGGAGATGTGGGATTGAGCAGTAAATCTAAGGTGAGACAAAATGGAACGAGAAGAATGTTGAGTGGAGGGGACAAAGTTCCCGAAAATCACCTGATTACGAGCCACCCAAATATGATAGATATGTGGTTGTTGTCAGCTTAATAGAGGGGTTAGAAGCAGCAGTGGAGGAGGAGGCAACTCTAGATGATCGAAGCAAAATATCTTGAATAAGAGAGACCCCTGGGGCGGGTTGAACCGGCTGAAGACAGTGGAGAAGCGTCAATGGTGAAGTTGCAGGAGCCCTAAAGGTGGTCACTTGTTTCCGGCAATTCAAGGGGGTAAAGAACACTGTGCTGGTTATCAACAAGGCCTCAATCGAATAATTTTGGTAAGAGATTATTGGGGTTATTTTAGATTATATTGAAGGGCTTATATTTTATATGAGTGAAAATAACAAAAAAATTACCCCGTCCATCCAACCGTTAATGGAAATTAATACTTATAATTTGTAACTAGATTAATCTTCTAAAAATCTTACAGCTCTTATCAAACACACCCTAAACGTATGCAAAATTTTCTACGCACTTGCACAACATACCCACAATGCATATATCCTTGTTTGTAGTTGTAGAGAACTGGTTGTTGATACGCAATACCTCCTACAGTAGAGTGTGTCCAGCAACGGGGTCAGAAAATATCATGCCCCTAAGAACATACACATATGAAAGTAAATTTCCAAAGTTTAATGGCTATGAAATAGCTTATCATCCTGGTTTAATTTTTGTAAGAAAGAAGCACCACCTATCTAAACAAGTGCTCTCCTCTTTCCTGTGGTTTTGAAGTACAACAACACCTTGGCATAGCTCAAACTCTTCTTCTCATATCGAATGAAAATGAATAAGATGACAACAAATTCAAAGCCACAGGAAAAAAAACAGCAGACTTTGTGTTGATTTGCAAATTGTGCACTTCAGACATCACTGTTAATACTAACATAACTCAATTTCATCTTAAATTTAAGGAAAAATCAGCATACAAATTCCATAATCCAACAAGCAACATTAAAAAATTAGCAGAGAAAATGAATAAGTGAAATTTGTAGATTGTTAGGTTTACCTTCAAAAAGAATTACAGCAATTGTAACTGCTTAGTATTTCCTCTTTTAGTTAGTACTCGTGCTTGCACGAGATTGGTAAAAACGTAAACAAAATAGTTATTAATGTAAAAAAAAAATCAATATCATAATATAATAAATATAATATTAAGGTAAAATTATATCATAATCAATGACAACTTTTTTCCTTTTTTTTAATTTTTCTCGATAATTTCAAATAGAATTATAATTATATTATTAATTAAGTTAACTATGTATTTTGTGTGATATGGAGTATATTAATAATTATATAATATATTTCATATCTATGAATTTTACACATAAAAAAAGTAGTTTTACTTTAAAGTGTATATATCTATATTATATATATAATAAAGATAAGATTGACATATTCAATTCTCACCAAATGAATATAATTGGTACACAAATCTTAAATAGACAATATTATAATATGTAAAACTTCTCCTATAATTACAAAAATCATTAAGCAAACAAGATCATATAAATTATATAATCTCCTTATTTATACGATGAGATCATTTTGTTATCTTAATTTGGAGAGAATTAAAATTAAAAAGAAAAATCATGTACACACATGTGGCGCAACTTATTGACGTCACGTGGCAAAATCCAATGTAGCGTAGTTTAAAGACGACATGTGAAATAATCTGAGGTGGCGCGATGATAGGATGACAAGTGGTAAAATTCACTTCTGCTTTAGTATTATAGAGTAGATTTTATCAAAAACTTGAGTAATGAAAATAAATTAGTGAAATTTGAATTTAATAAATGGGATCTCACCTACATAGTCTATTTACTATCTTCAACACTGCAGGATCACTAATTTCAGGCACCAAATGGCTCAGTAAAGGTGTAAGAGTCTTAGTCTTTCGGACCGAGATTGGACCTTAGCCGAGATTGGCTTTGGCCGAGTTTGGCCTTTCCACACCCGCGGGCATGACTGCCGCCCCTGCGGGTTTCTGCCCCTGCGGCTCAGGGAACGGCCCCTGCGGTTTCCGGCGGCTGCAGCCGGTTTTGTTGACTCCTTTGACCCGTGCTTTACCCTTTCTTTGCCTTCTTTTTTAAGTACTTCCCTTGGCCGATGAGCAAGGGTTTCTCACTCCATTTCCAGCTTACCCGTCCTTCTTGCTTTTCCTTTGCTTCTTCTTGATCTTGTGTGTTTTCTCCTTTGTTTTGGAAGAGAATGAATGTGGCTTTGAGGATGATGATGCTAGTGATGTGTGTTGCTGTGCTTGGAAGCCAGTAAGGGTGTTTAGTGATCAGTTCCCTAGTTAACCACAACTGTGGTAAGCTTCCTTCTTCCTCTTCTCTTCTTTCTTCCTTTGATTCTTTCTTTTTAGCTTAAGATTAGATGATTTGAATGTAGATTAATGTTGGAATGTGTATGTATATGTATGTGTGTGAATTTGGATGAGAGAAGACGTGATTTGATCACGTGAACGTGAAGAGCCGAAGAGAAGCCGCGGGATCACGTTCTGCACTGTAGCCGCCCCGCGCCCGGAAGACGCCGCCCCTGCGGAAGCCGTGCCGCAGCGCCCGCGCCTTGCCTGCGTTGCCTGCGTTCCTTGCCACCGCGCCTGCGGCTGCTCCCTGCCGTGCCTGCGGGTTGTCTATTCCGCCCTTGCGTCCCTTGATCACGCAGGTGCGTCTTGTCTCGGGACTACCTATAGTTGGGTAGCCCCTTTCCTTTTCTAGTATGAGGGACTTATATATATATATATATATATGTATGCCTTGTATAGGCCGTGTTGTCCTCCAGTTTAGAGTGGACCTGAGTGAGAGCTGATCGTAGTGATACGACTTCTGAGGTTGAGGTAAGTCCATAGGACTTACTTAGCTACTATCCTTATATTGGATGTATGCTTGAGTGGTGTTTGTTATATGCTTTATAGCATGCGATATGGTTCATTACCGATCTATGTTATATTGACCGCCCATTGTAGTGGTTGTGACAACTTACCTTTCATCCCGTAGTGGAGTCTGGAAAGTTCTCTGTAAGCTAGTTAGTTCTGGTATATGGGAAGGGCACCTACCACTCCATATGGTATACGGGAAAGTGCGCTGATACCACTCCAGCTAGCTATTGCACACAGAGGCGAGGGTTATATACATTCCTCGTGTCACGTATATTCATATACATCTATTTATACGATTGAGTGTTTGAACTTATTAATGATAATAAACTGGGTAAATGTGTGAAAGCATGATGATGTGTTATGATTTTGATGTGTGTTTGTGCTCTAGCATCTTCTTATATATGTGTATGGTTAGCTAACGGTTTTATACCGTGTTGTAGATCCTTTGTAGGTTAGGAGAGCTGCAGAGTGATCCAGATGGGTGATCTGTTGAGGATTCCGTGCACTGGGCGATATCGTGGAATGGGTTATTTATGTTGTACGGATTTCTGTTTGACTTTGTACTCAGCAGTACTCTGTATCACCTTTTTTATATGTATATATATATATATATATATATATATATATATATATATATATATATATATATATATCAGTTTTATGTTTTGTTTTAATCTATTGGTGCCTTGTTGTAAGATTCAGTGAACTTGTTGTCAGGCTAGATTCAGGATCCTTGTTGTCAAGCTAGATTCAGGATCTATTGTGAGATCCTAGCTCAGTAGCACTCCGAGTCCTACAGATTTGGGGTGTTACAAAAGGTAAGAGATACCTCCCTATATATATCTATTTCAGTGTAGCAGGCTAATGACAGAAATGCCTCCTCACAACATAACTGTTGAAAAATCCATAGCTTAGAGAACAATACAATACTACGCCGTCAAAGCAAAGGTCCAGAAAATAAAATTACCCAACATAACAAAACGCTCATCCATTAAAATTACTCAACAAAGGAAAATTGATAGAAATCACACTTACCACTTTGGGGATGTTGGTGCATATTTGCGAAATAGAGATAGGGATTGATATATACACGATGGTCGCAGCAAACGAAGAAAGATAGTATAGACTGAATTGGAAGAGTAGCGATGGAAGAACAACGGGGATTTGCAAAGATTCACTGCACCATCGTGTTTAATAATGAAGATTCATAATTATACGGACGTAAAATCTCATTTTGTCATAAAATCGACTAAAATCAACTATTGAGCGTTCAAAATATATTGTTTACTTCCTAAACCACCCCAATATGATGACAATTTAAAACTCATTTAAAATATAGACATGGGCTGGTATAAGACTCCTTTTTATTAAAAAGATTTTTTATATTTTCACATTCAGTAACTTCTCGTGAATTGACATCTTTATGTATCAATGACTTTCTCCCTCATTACAATAAGAATTAAATATTGAGGTTACGTTGAATCTAACATCTCCTTTGCCGTTCAAAAATGAAAAACATCTTTTACTTTACACATTCATTTCTTCATTATTTTTGGTCAAATAACAATAGAAACTTCTCCCTGAGTAACTTAATTTGTACAAGTCTTAAGTGTAAAGTTAAAAAATAGAAGATGGGAACATATTTGATATCACTATTTTTGGTCAAGATATGGATATGAAATATCAAGATATGGGTATGGGTATGAGATTGATATTTGATATCTTAAGAGAGAAAAAAATAGAAAAGGGGAGCATATTTGATACCACTATTTTTTGGAGTATATCAAAACAAATAGAAACTATGTATTAGAAGTATATCAAGATATCAATTTGATATCGATATACTCTTATACCAAACAAAGGTATGAGTTTTTTTTATGTTGATACCCATATCTGATATCTAGATATGATACCAAACAAGCCATAAACAAGCCATAAGACGTTATACATTGTATTACTTTATCAAAAACATTGTTTCTATGATTTATATCCTAATTTTCAGTAAGGTATCAAACAAGACAGAGAATTTGACTAGAAAAATGCGTGTTCTTTCTCATTCGATAGTCTATTTCTTTACTATCATCTCTAACCTTTGAATCTCTTCATTTTCAGACGTATGTTCTTGAGGTGTTGAGTAATAGGTTATTGTAGCCATGGAAACAAGCTTTGATATGTATAGGCTAAGCAATAGCATGAGAAGTAGTACAGGGAGAAATACGACGTCGGTTTGGAGAGACACAACGAGGGAGGTTTTCTCGACGTCGACAAGGGATGAAGACGATGAGGAAGCGCTAAAATGGGCTGCCATCGAGAAACTCCCTACGTATGATCGGCTTAGGAAGGGTATACTGATAGGATCTCGAGGCGACGGGACTGAAATCGACGTCGAACACCTCGGGGTTTCGGAAAAGAAATATCTTATGGATAAGTTGATTAGTACTGCTGAGAAAGATAATGAAAGTTTCTTGTTGAGGCTCAAGAACCGAACTGAGAGGTAACGGAAAAATCGACATGTTTTGAAGTATATTTTGAAAGCTTAGTTACATGGATATTGATTATGCAAAAAAAAATTGTGTTGATTAGGGTTGGGATTGAAATACCAACAATTGAAGTAAGATTTGAGCATTTGTGTGTAAAATCACATGTTTATGTTGGAAGTAGAGCTGTGCCTACATTTTTAAACTACTTCACCAATATTGTAGAGGTAAAATTATGCATACCGTTTCCGTTTGCTATGAAATTTCGAAAACACGAATATTGTAGCCTTTTTTTGATGTTAATATATAAATGTTTTTCTTCCTGAAAATTTGTAGGTTTTTTTGAATATTTTGCATTTGCTTCCAAACAAAAAGAAGGAATTCACAATCCTTGATGATGTTAGTGGAGTAATAAAGCCTAATAGGTAAGTGAAAAATATATTATTTTGTTACTCTAGATAAATATTCATGTTGTATATCTCAAGTATAAAGAAATATGCAGAATGACATTGCTTTTGGGTCCTCCGAGTTCTGGAAAGACGACGCTCTTGTTAGCCATGGCCGGAAAACTCGGAAAAGAACTCAAGGTAGATAAGTGTAGTGGCAACTCCAAATGTTAGAGTTTTCGATTTATGTGAAAACTATTACTAATTGGTTTTACGATGGAAATATTGGATTTATGTGTGGAATTAATTTTCCGGTTTTAAAGTTTGGTTCATTTTGTGTGATTAGTGTAGTGGCAAGGTGACCTATAATGGTCATGAGATGAATGAATTTGTGCCTCAAAGAACAGCAGCATATATCAGCCAACATGATCTTCACATGGGAGAATTGACTGTGAGAGAAACCTTGGCTTATTCAGCTAGATTTCAAGGGGTTGGATATCGATTTGGTAAATTCGGTTACCCTTTTTTTCTCTCTCTCTATATATATTAATCTTATGGCGGAATCATATTCGGTTTTGCTTAATATTATGGCTTTTGTTGAAACATACAGAGATGTTAGCTGAATTGGCTAGAAGGGAAAAGGAAGCTAACATTAAGCCTGATGTTGATCTTGATATTTTCATGAAGGTAAACTTAAAACACATCTTGTACTTGTCTTGATCCGAAATTGAACTCGAAATGATCCGTAGATAATAGGGTTTGTTTGGTATTGATTATATTGTAAATGAAACTGATTCATTTCGGTACTCTTGTTTGGTAATGTTTGAATTGAAAGTCAAAATGATTTCAAGAATGAGCGATTATATCTTCAATTTATTAAGACGTATCCCGTTTGGTTGCAACTCCGAAAACGGATTGGAAATGAATCTAGTTCCCATTTTTACCTTGTTCATGGAATCATTTCATATGGTTTCATGCAAAATGCACTTGCTTCCCCCCATTATGTTACCCTATAGGGTTTCAAAACTAATCAATTTCTACTACATTTTTACTTCAAACCACAAAGAATGATTCCCAAAACTTCGTGAACATGGATATACGTATGGACTAGATACGTTTCCATTCCGTTTCCGTTTACGGGTTCAAATCAAACGGGCCCTTAATTCAATCTGATTTCCGGAAGTTGTTTAACTCTAAGGTTTTCTAGGTCTTGACTTGTGCCATTTCCTGATTTTTAGGCTTCTGTAGTAGAAGGCCAAAAGGAGAGTGTCACTATAAATTATATTCTAAAGGTAAGTTTTTCAGCTGATTTCTTGAGTGATTTTTTTTAGCATTACAAATATTCTTACCACTTTCTACAATCTTGACACTACTTGTAGGTCTTAGGACTAGAAGTATGCGCGGATACAATTGTAGGAGACGAGATGGTTCGAAGAATCTCCGGAGGACAAAGAAAGCGTGTCACAACGGGTTAAAAACATAGAACAAGATTATATAACAAATTCTCTAAGATAAAATGTTGTGTTGATTGTTTAAAATGATTGTTTGTTTGTTGTAGGTGAAATGCTTGTTGGACCATCTAGGGCATTATTCATGGATGAGATCTCAACCGGTTTAGACAGTTCAACGACGTACCAAATTATAAACGCGCTTAGACAAACGGTCCATATCCTAGATGCAACCGTTGTTATCTCTCTCTTACTGCCTGCACCTGAAACATATGATCTCTTTGACGACATCATTCTCATATCGGATGGGGTCATCGTGTATCAAGGTCCTCGTGAAAATGTTCTCGAGTTCTTTGAGCTCATGGGATTCAAATGTCCGGAAAGAAAAGGAGTTGCGGATTTCTTGCAAGAAGTATATATACCCTTTCTTTAGTTATGTTTGTTTTTTATGTCATTTTTTGTTAGTTGTTTTTGAAGAAACGTGTAATTTTTTGTAGGTAACTTCAAGGAAGGATCAACAACAATATTGGTTTCGTCGGGATGAGCCTCACAACTTCATAACTTCTAAGGAGTTTTCTGAGGCTTTCCAATGTTTTCATGTTGGAAGGAGATTAGGGCAAAAGCTTGCAGTTTCATTTGACAAGAAGAAGAGTCATCCTGCGGCCTTAACAACAAAGAAATATGGTATTACAAAGAAGGAGATCTTTAAAGCTACTCTTTCAAGGGAGTGGTTGCTTATGAAGAGAAATTCATTCTTGTACATCTTTAGACTCAGCCAAGTAAGTTCTTTCCCTAGTAATAAACTTAAATAGCATATAAGTATTTTACACTAGTATAAATAATGCAAATTTTATACAACATTTATTTTCTTATAACTGAAACCAAGCAAAATATAAGCCGAA
The DNA here is from genome assembly GCA_002319775.1 of Fagopyrum tataricum. Lineage (NCBI taxonomy): Eukaryota > Viridiplantae > Streptophyta > Magnoliopsida > Caryophyllales > Polygonaceae > Fagopyrum > Fagopyrum tataricum. The sequence goes on along the minus strand of CM008281.1, from coordinate 31,498,819 downwards.
GTGAAAACCAACCCGTAAATAATGGGTGTTCTCGTGATTTATACAACATTTTTTCGGCTTTGAAACCAACAAAATACAGATTCGGGTTAACTATCAAAAACGTTACAATGAATGACATCGAAACAAACCCTTAGAACGACTTACCTGGATTGGTTTCTTCCGTTTCAGATCGTAATTGTGGCGATAATTGCAATGACCGTGTTCATCAGAACCGAACTCCAGAAGAACCTCCAAGGTGGCCATGTCTACATGGGAGCTCTTTTCTTTGCTACAATCCTGATCTTTTTCGTTGGAGCATCTGAAATGTCAATGACAATAGTAAAACTCCCAATCTTCTACAAACAAAGAGATCTCCTCTTCTTCCCGTCATGGGCTTATGCCCTCCCAACATGGTTCCTCAAAATTCCGGTCGCCATCTTAGAAACCGCGGTCTGGGTTATTTTGACGTACTATGTCATCGGATTTGATCCGAATATTGGGACATTTTTCAAACAGATTCTTGTTCTTGCAATTGCTAGTGAAGTTGCTTCTGGTCTTTTTCGACTCATTGGAGCTGCTGGAAGAAATATGATTCTTGTCAATATCTTGGGTTCTTTCAGTATACTCTTGATTCTCACTTTGGGAGGATTCATTCTTTCAAAAGGTGACGAGATTTCAATATGTTTTTATTTGATTATATTTGTTTGAATATATTTTTAATTTTTTTTCCTGTTTTTATATACAGATAGAATGCAGTCATGGTTACTGTGGGGTTACTGGCTTTCGCCTTTGATGTATGCACAAAATGCTTTGTGTATTAATGAGTTCCTTGCTCACAGTTGGAGCAAAGTAAGTTCCCTACCCCTTCTATATATATTCAAATATTTTAACTTTTTAAATAAAAACGTAAATAAATTTCAATTTTTATAAAATTACTATTTATGATTATTTTTTAACTTATAGATATATTATAATAGAATATATTTCGAAAAGTGAATTATTTAGGAACATTATCCAAAAGCTAAAAAAATTCTCGAATATAATTCAAAAAAGTCTAAAGTAAAATGACATCATCCAAAATTTCTCTAATTTTATTATATAAATATAATTTTTTGTAAGGATATTGTTGTATTATTGTCTTTAATATTCATCTGAATTATTATTTTAATATATAATATTTATGAAAAAAAATGAAGTGCTTATTTCTTTGTGTACTTGATGTGCATTGTGCAGATTCCTGCGGGCAACAATGAAAGTGTAGGAGTACAAACCCTAAAAACTCGCGGAGTTTTCACCGATGCTTCTTTTTATTGGATTGCTGTCGGGGCATTAATCGGATTTATCTTTTTTTTCAACATTATCTTCATTTTGGCTCTTGCTTACCTTAATCGTGAGTAAATTTCTTCATCTTATTATTATATGCACAATTCCTATCAGTAATAAACTGAACTTCTGTATTTGTTTTCAGCACTAGGAAAACGTCAAGCAGTAATAACAACAGAAGACACAGAGAAAAAGGATAAAGTTGAACAAAGAAGAAATTTTAACCATTCACAAACAAGAAAAAAAGAAATGGTTCTTCCTTTTGTGCAACATTGTCTCACGTTTGATGATATCAAATATGCCGTTGACATGCCACGAGTAAGTATTTAATTTGTGTGTGTTTTGTTTCTGTCATATTTACAGAAATTATACCGACGGTTTGTCTGTCGTAGGAAATGTTGTCACAAGGTGTTGCCGACAAAAAACTGGAGCTTCTCAAGGGTATTAATGGAGCATTCAGGCCTGGTGTTCTTACTTCTCTTATGGGTGTGAGTGGAGTAGGAAAGACAACTCTAATGGATGTCTTGGCTGGAAGGAAAACCGGAGGATACATAACCGGAAACATAACTGTTTCCGGTTACCCGAAGAAACAAGAGACTTTTGCTAGGGTTTCTGGTTACTGTGAGCAAGTTGATATCCACTCTCCATATGTTACTGTCCATGAAGCCCTACTATACTCAGCTTGGCTAAGGCTATCTTCTGAAGTTGACGCGAAAACTCGAAAGGTTAACTTGTTTTTTCTTGTGCAAAAACACAACAAATGTAAAAATAAGTCCGCCCGAATAGTAACTTTGACTGAAAATAGATTTTTGTGTTTTTGTAGATGTTTGTGGAGGAAGTTATGGAGCTTGTTGAGTTGGATGTACTAAGAGGAGCTTTAGTCGGGTTACCCGGTGTTAATGGTCTATCTATAGAGCAAAGAAAGAGACTTACTATTGCCGTCGAGTTAGTTGCTAACCCGTCAATCATATTCATGGACGAGCCTACATCCGGTTTGGATGCTAGGGCTGCTGCTATTGTTATGAGGGTTGTAAGGAACACTGTGGATGGAGGAAGAACTGTGGTTTGCACCATCCATCAACCGAGTATTGACATATTCGAAGCCTTCGACGAGGTATATATATACTATCCGGAAATTTAAACCATGTAGTATCGGAGTAAAATGACACTTTTTGTTGGATCTCTTGGCAATGGTTCAGCTGTTCTTGATGAAGAGAGGAGGAGAAGAGATTTATGTCGGTCCGGTTGGACGTCATTCTTGCGATCTAATTAAATACTTCGAGGTGAAGTTCTCGAATACATGCTTCATTATTACTTTATAATCAATGTAGTATAGTTAAAAACTCGAAAGAGGTGAACATAAAACTTATTCATTAACCCATGCATCATCTTTTTATCTTCATTAGAGTATTCCCGGAGTGCCTAAGATCAAGGATTGTTACAATCCCGCTACTTGGATGCTCGAGGTCACGACTCCCGCTCAAGAAATCGCTCTAGACGTCGATTTTAGTCATCTATACAAACAATCCGACTTATATAGGTAAGAATATATATTCTTTCTTGATATGATACATCTACCATCTTAATTGTATACTCATGTTTTGCTATCTTTTCACAGTAGAAACAAAGCTCTTATTCAAGAGCTTGCCTCACCGAGTTCTGGCTCCCAAGACCTCCATTTTCCGACCAAGTACGCTGAGCCATTTTGGGTTCAGCTAAAAGCTATCCTATGGAAACAACATTGGTCATACTGGAGAAACCCGGCCTACACCTTCATGCGGTTCTTATTCACCATAATCACGGCTATAATGTTTGGTGTTATCTTTTGGGATCTTGGCCAAAAATAGTAAGCATTTGTTTGAATGTTATGCGTCATAACGCAATTATATGCTTTATTCCGTCCATGAAAACCCTAATTTCATCTAATGATGCTCTTTTTAACCAAAAATTTGCAGTGATAACCATGTCGATTTGTTCAACTCAATGGGATGTATCTATGATGCTCTATTGTTTCTCGGCGGTCAATACGCAAACGCTGTACAACCTATAGTATCGGTCGAAAGAATCGTGTTCTATAGAGAAAGAGCAGCCGGGATGTATTCGGCAATGCCTTACGCAATAGCACAAGTTAGTACAAAACGCAACTTTTTACGGAACCCAACACAATTTTTTTAGTGTCATATATAACGTGCTTTTTTTTTTATCACAAATTTCAGATTATGATCGAGTTACCGTACGTCCTCGTACAAGCAATCGTGTATAACACCATAGTATACGTGATGATTGGATACCAATGGTCGGTTGTGAAGTTCTTCTGGTTTTTGTTCTTTGTGGTGTTCACCCTCTTTTACTACACTTTTTTCGGAATGATGCTTGTAGCCATTACACCAAATCTACACGTTGCTTCCGTCTTGATCGGTGCTCTCTCGAGTGTCTGGAACCTCTTTTCTGGGTTTGTCATCCCGAGAAATGTAAGATTTTTTCACATTACTTTTTTTTTAAATGATCACCTAGATTATAAAGTGATAAAGACTCACGATATTTTCTACAAACTACAGAGAATCCCTATATGGTGGAGATGGTTTTACTGGATTTGCCCGATTGCATGGACCTTAAACGGGTTACTCACGTCACAATTCGGTGATGTTCAAACAAAGCTTAAAGGTTCAGACGTGACAGTATCTGGGTTCATTAGAGATTTCTTCGGTTTCAAGTACGAGATGTTGGGCACTGTCGCCAGCGTTGTACTAGGTTTTGCCATTCTCTTCGGCTTCATCTTTGCCTTCTCCATCAAGGTTTTCAACTTCCAAAAGCGGTAGAAGGAAATATTTCAAGAACTTATAATTTTGTGTTTGTGTACATCTTTTGCACCTTATTTGAGTTTGAATGTATACTATATTAATTAGTACAATTTTGTACGTGAGAGTTGTAGTTTAAGCTTAAGCAGAATTTTCAAAGTACAACAACTTAGTATAGTTTAGACTCTTCTTCTCCTATTGATGAAAATGAAAAAGAAGACAGCAAATCCAAAGCAACACAAGAAAAAATCAACATATTAGCTTGCAAGACCACAATTCGGTGAATAATTGTATCACTTGGCGGCATGAAGGAAATGGTATATACACTACCGCTTCTGCTTACATATCACTTTTCAGCATGGACTCCATCAGCGAGCTTGATGCGAATGTTTACCGCTCAATTTGGAGGTTCGAATTCGTACTTTTTTGTGGATTTTCGCGCGGGGTAAACTCCTCTCGAACTCTGAACAAGTCAGAAGACACATGGCTCAAAGCGACTTATGTAGTGTATGTGGAAACCATGTCGAAACCATCATGCATCTTCTACGTGATTGCACGTGTATATGTAACTTCTGGGGGAGCATGATACCACAAGACCTAGCCGGGCCTTTTTTCTCTCTACAGAACATGGAGTGGCTTTGGATGAATCTTGCACATACCGGAATACATGCTTCCGACCTGTTGTTGCCTTCATGGTTTGTTGTCGAGTTGTAGTGGGTGTGAAAATGGCGGAACAACTTCGTCTTCCGGGGTAACTGTCATCCACCATTTAAAACTATATTCATTAGCACTCAGATGAAGCACATTGTTGAAGCGCTCAGAACGAAGAACCAATGCCTGCATCATTCGGGGAAGTCGTGGGTTCATGTTTGCTGGCTACCACCACCGGAGACATGGGTAAAACTAAATACAGACGGGGCGGTTAGGCACGGGAGTGATGGGGATGCAGTAGGAGGATTTTTACGGAACGCTAAGGACAATGGGTGGGAGGCTTTCTTTTCAAAATTGGGCCGGCCAAGTGCCAATCACTGAGTTATTGGGCTTATGCATGGGTCTTCATTATGCCTGGGACCGAGGATTTCGTAAGGTAATGATTGAGATTGACTCTGACCTTGCGGTAAAATTGGTGAATAAAGACATTCCGATCACACACCCTCTCCTCAGTCTGGTGTCAAGATGTCAAGACTTCCTTCGTAGAAACTAGGATCGCCAGTTACGTCATATTTACAGAGAAGCAACCGTGGCCGCAGATCTTATTGTCTCTCACTTTTAATTTTACTTTTGGTTATCATGTTTTACATTCCCCGCCTCCTAACTTAGTTATTTTTCTGAAAAACAATGTCCGCGGAGTAGCGACCCAAAGGCTAGTCACGTGTTAGCTTTTCATTCCGTTTATTTATATCACGGGTGGGACTAACGTCCTCCCGTCTCTTTCACCAAAAAAACACAGGAAAAAATCAACATATGAAAAGGGGAAAACAGCAGATTGTGTTGATTTGAAAATTGTGCACTTCAGACATGCATTATTAATAATAACATAACTCAATTTCTTCCTAAATCTAATGAAAACTCAACATATATATTTGAATTCCATAATTATACAAGCAGCAGTAAGAAAAATATCAGAGAAAATAAATAAGTGAGATTTGTAGATTGTTAGGTTTACCTTCAAAATCAGAATTAGGATTTCTCTTTTAGATTAGTCATTTTTCATCACTTAAGTGTTTGATAGAACAAAAACTAAAACGTTGTACATTGTCCATATATTTCATCACTCAAGTGTTTGACATTTTATCAAACACTTGAGTGATGAAAAATGACTAAATGAAATTTGTACATTGTCCATATATTTCAGCACTCTGATCTGGGGTAAAAACTAAAACGTTCACATCAATTAGTTGCGTTCAAAGTCTATTTATGTTCAAGTTAATAAATGGGATCTCACCGACAGTATCACAAATTTCAAGGGACCTAACCTAATGGCTTGATAAAGTTAGGAGATACCTCCCTAGTATGTGTTGTCTAAACAAAAATCCAAGATCAATCAAGCGAAAAGAAATCAATCATAGAACAACAACAAAGTAGCAAAAAAATCATGCCCCAAAAACAAAATTGCCCAGTGGAACAAAATGCTCATCCATTAAAATTACTCAACAAAGAAGAAATTGAAAGGTGGTATGGAACGAATTGGAAATTGATAGAGATGACACTTACAACTTTGTGGATATTGGTGATGGTTTGCAAAATAGAGATATGGATCGATAGATACACGAAGGTAGCAGTAGAAGGAGAAAGATGGTATGGACTGAATTGGGAAAGTAGCGATGGAAGAGCAGTGGAAGATTTTGCGAGATGGAACAAAAGCGAACACTTAAACTTTGTGGATATTCTAATTTATTTTTATGCGCATCTAAAGGCACGACATTAAAAATGACAAACCAACTCAGTGCGGCTACAATCAAAATTTTAAACCTCATTGAGTTTCAAACCCTACATAACGCGTAGCAATGGCCGCTGTCGCTCATTTCTCATTTACGTAATGTTAAAGTCCGATACAGACGGACCGGGTAGAGCGGGGTCGTATGCGTCCGAGCGCACTTGCGTGTTGGGCCCAAGCCCATCACATAAGCCGGATCAGGTTACATCCTAAAACCAATTGGAAATAAGAGGAGTAGCCCACCGACCTTATATACTAGGATGGATAGTCCCAATCTTTCGATGTGAGAACTGATTATCTCCAACACGTCCCGCAAGTGCAACTAGAGAATATAGACTGAGTTGCACTTGTCCACAGGTTAGGATCACGAGCCACATAGATGATAACCGCTCTGATACCATGTAGAGATTTGTGAACTGAAAGCTCGCTTGTATTATACACTGGCAATGTTTATATAGACAAATACAAAAGGAACTAACATATGTGGGATAAGCCCGATAAGAGGTCCAATGGACTAGGCCTATAATCTAACAAACACCGAAAAACCTATAAATCTCTCATTTTCGATCGATTCCGATTTTGATATTCCGCTTCCGATGGATACTCCACGACGTCCTAACCAAAAACGGGCTTTGAGCGCACTTGAGGTATGCTTTTTTTATCGGTTTTTTTTTATGGTTTTTAACTAGAAACTGAATCGGAATAGGAATTAAAATTTTAATATAGGCTAGAAATGAAATTGGGTAGATTGAATCGGAATTGACGTCGAAAAAGGAAAGTTAAACCGAATACCGTTAAATATATATACAGCCGAGCTTACCGTCAACGCCACATGCTGACTGCGTTAACTTTTAATTTGTATATTTTTTTTTGAAAGTCAACCTACCAAATTGTGTTTTACTTTTTTTTTTTGGTAAGGAAAAATTGTGTAATACATTGATCAACCATTGAGATTCCAACCTTTTTATTAAAAAAAAACCTAAAATTGCTTGTATTTTCCGTTGAAGTTTTGGAGCTTCAATTGATTTGTAAAGGCCTTGGACGTCTTAGTCAATCTCATGTTGTTAGAAGTCAGCCTCTTGGCTGAGAGTTATTTCATAAAAGTATAAAACAAAGCTCAAAATCAAAGCCTATCGAACAAAATCTATCGAACATTTTCCAAACAACCTCGTTTCTAATAGATCAATCACAACAACCCAAAATTGATTATATGTGTGTGTTTAACGTGCTAAATGGCATCATAGACAATGAACTCGTAATAAATTGGTCTGGAAGTTTTGACTTTCCTTGTGAAGTCAGTTTCGGAATTTTGAGACGTGTTGGTTGGGAACATTTTCTTTTAAAGTCGTTTCCTCGAGTTGTGACTTAAACGAATGTTCCGGAAGCTGCCGTAGTCATGTGCCCCTGTTTGATCGTGTTTTGATCGGGGTGGTGTTCGAGGTCTTTGAAGATCCTCCATCTAGGTGGAGAGAACGTCGAGGGATCCAGACCTTTTTGCCACGTGTCAACTCCACAATTCAGACAACTCTAAAAAAATATTTTAAAATTTTAATTTTAAAAATTTAATTTCTAAAATCGATATTCACAAATCCGGGCAAAAAATTGAAGAGTGATCGAAGGTTTTCTGTATTATTTGTAATTCGTTAGATATATTCAAAAGTAATTAACAAAATTTATGATCTATTATCTATATATCTATACTAAAAGAGGTGACACTTGTGCTGACATGGCGCTCACAAAAATTTTTTGGCAATTAAAACTTTTTTTTCTAAGCCACAAAATCTTTTTTACTAAAATAAAATTTTAAATATATTAATTGTTTATCAGATTTAACGTAAAATAAGAAGATATATTAAAAATCTAAATTATCTAATTAATCCAATAAATTTTATTTACTAAACAAAAATTTAAATCTAAATAATCAATGCCAAACAAGATAAGATCCGTCCAACAGATAATCAGATGTCAACCAATCTAAATTTGTTTACCTTTTTTTTAATCGTAATCCGATGCTATCCAATCTTCTCCCACAAGATTCAATTCTAATTTTACACTATATATTCCGGACATTTATTAATCATTTTTCATCAATCATCCACACGAGGTTTTCACTTGGTGTCACTATACTTTCGATCTCCATGATATTATTATCCTTTCATGTTCGAGCTATTGTCATTCATGATCAGATTGCAAGTATTCAATATTTTATTTCCCGTCTCGTAAAATACTCATATTTGTTCTTCCGTATTCGAGCTATTGTTATTCATGCTCATATTACAAGTATTCAAATATTTTACGTCCCGTTCGTAAAATACTCATATTTGTTCTTATTCGACGAATGGAAAGGAAGAAGAACTACATAGATTACTAATCTTGGTCTTAGAATAACTACATCAATTACTCAGAGTGACGGGTCTGAAGATTTTGTATGCAGTTTCCGATCACCGGTAAGATATTTAATCCATTTTCATGATTTGCAAAGATTTTTTCCATCAAAATCGTTGTTTTCAAATATTACTACGAATTTCTGTCAAAATATTTTTTTTGAATTCCGTTCTTTTTTTTGGAACGGTATCTATATCTCATTTATTCAAAATTCCGTTTCTTCGTTACGCTTAGTAATGCCTAATCCTTCTAATTATTTTTAATGGTACGATTTTCTATCCGATAATCTTTTTACTGGTACACAATTCTATCTAATTATTTTGTAAATACTACTACGATTTTATATCTAATTCATTTTTTTAATTTTTCTCTGCATTTCTGTCAATTAATTTTTTTAAAGATCGTTTTTTTTGGGCAAAGTATCATATAGAAATATGATTACTTAACCGTTCGTAGCAATTTTTTATTAAATATTTTTTCTTACTTCATATTGCATCTAATGGTTTAAGTTAATCTTGAGTAGCAAACCTTTTTTTTCTCCCTTTTTTTTGTTTTTTATATATGTATTTTCATCTTAGATCTTATCTTTTACCTATGTCGATTATACTATTTACCTATTCAAGTTACAATTTTTAACTTTTTCGAATTATAATTTATTATATTTTATGTTTTACTTTCTTTATTATCTATTTTATTTTCACTATATAATTTTTTTATTTCGAATATAATTTTAATTATTTCGAGTTTAAATTTGTAAGTACTTATGAATATTTTTTTATTACTATTGCTTTATATTCAGTTTTCTTTTTTTTTCAACATGAAAATTGGGTTGATCTCATATAGAAATGGTTTTGATTTTGTACGTACATTTTTTTTTATTTTTTATTTCCTATGTTTTACCTATTTCTTGTATAAATTCCCCCTTCGATTATAATAAAACCTAGATTGCAATAACTATCTTTCCGGATTATAATTTGCTTAATAAGGCACTATATTTAGTTATCCGTTTTTGTTTAATATGAAACTTTGTTGATCTATAATTGAAACAAACAAATTTTTTCAAAAGATTCGGTGCCTATTTAGGTTTTTTTTCGTTCGGATATTTATCCACTCGATTAAATTTGTATTTGTGTTTTGCTCTGTTTCATGCTTTCACTGAAGAATCTTTTAACGATTTTTTTTGTTTTAATTTAATCGGAAGATCTTTTTTCTAACAATAATTTACCTAATTTGCTACTATTTTGTAACAACCCCAAATCCGCGGGCCTCGGGGTGCTACGGGCGAGACCTCACAATGGGTTTCGACCCTTAGCTTGACAACAATTTCACCGGACCTTCCAACAAGGCACAAATAAAGGCGAAAACTTAAAACGTTTTTAGTGCATGCCAAAACGAAGAGTGACAAATAAAAGGTGGAAACTCAGCCGAGTCCTCAAAACAATACAACCCGATACGAAAGTCTAACGTACGACAACATCCATGAACGACAACATGTAACATGACTCAAAAACATCCCCGTCCTATAATGTACGGAGACCCCGGCTGTCCACTCCTCCACCTCACTCGACAGCATCCCTAACCTGCAAGTCATCTACAACACGGTTTAAAAACGTTAGCTCATGTTCTAGGCATTAGAAAAGCGGTGAAGCCACAAACACATACATATCACACATCATAAAACACGCAAGTCCCGTTTATTATCTTTTTATTACTTAGTCATATCCCGTTCTAATTCAACTTCGGTTGTGACAGAGACCACCGTGGTCTCGCCTCGGTCCCTACTTACCGGCAAAGAATGGTACGGATACACCCCACCATATCACCCGCCGGGCTAGTCGCCGAGAATCTCCTAGACTAATGCCGAGTCAGGCAGATTGTCACTGCCCGTTATCATACACTTGGGCCAAACAATAATATAAGGTCGGTGGTCCTATTTACCGGTTTAGATCTTATAACAAGAACATAAACACACACCGTCAAGCACACATCAATGCTAATACGTAAAATACGAGCTAAGTAAGTCCGGAGACTTACCTCGTCACCACACTCAAGTCACCACACTCTTGCTTCGTTAAGGAGGAAGCCCACAACCTGCTCACAAGAGATATGCATATCAATACATACTCACACTCAAAAAGTCTTAGACTTCACTCTAGTGATCTATACAAGATCACCTAACCCTCAAACTAGGAATGCATCCTAGGTAGCAAGTATTCATCACACTCTCAACACATGCAACAACCCACAACAGTCCATAATTCCACAAGAGTAATCCTCGACCAAAGAGGCACAAGTTAGCCTAGATGGTCCATCATGCTCACATGCTCATATCTATCACTTACATCGAGCCTTAAGGGCTCCTAGGTTCACAACCACTAAGTGGCATTCCAATATACTCTAGATCCATCCTAGGCATGCTACTAACAAGATCCAACATCAATACTATGGAAGGAACGAAGAGGAAAGGAGAAGAGGGACCTACTGTTGCCGAAACCGCAGCCGCGGAGTCAAGCCGGCGCCCCCTGCGGACACAGGAGCCGCCCCCGCGGAACTAGGAGCCGCACCCGCGGAGGACTGCGTCGCCTGCCAGGAACCGCCCCCGCGGTTTTGCCGAGCCGCGGTTCCGCGCCGAAGCCTAGCCGCACCCGCGGCTACCCGTTGCCGCTCCCGTGGCTGTGCTGAGCCGCCCCCGCGGGTTCTGCGCAGAACGTCTTCTTCGTCTTCGACTTTGGATCCTTTGCTCCAAAGTCCTTCTTCTCTTGCTGGATCTTCTCCAAACACCCACCACGGTTCTTAGGCACCTTTCCTTGACCTAAACGAGCTAAGAACCTAGACATGCAAAGAGTTGAGTGAAAATCTCTCCAAGCTTCATCCATGGCCATGGATGAAGGAGGAAGGAAGAAGAAGGGGGAAATAGCAGCCATGGAGAAGAAGGAAGAAAGGAAGGAAGGAAGCTTACCACACAAATTTGGAGCCTCCTCAAGCTGCAGTCCACCATCCAAGTGCTTCCATGGAGCAAGAAGATGATAGAGGCCAAAGAGAAGAGTGAAAGGGAAAGTAACGTGAAAGTGAAGGAAGGAGAGAGAGGGAGGGGGACAAGGGCTGCAAAGTCTTGAGGGGACAACAACTGTCTTGTCCTCTTTGCCCGGAACGAGGGGTCGGAAATGACCCCTTGTCACTTCGACTCGGAACGAAGGGTCGGAACGCGGGAAAAGGGGAAAAACGACGAGTCGCCTTGGGATTTTCTTAGGAATAAATCCCGGCTCTCGGTATCTCGTGCGTACGAGAAGATCTATAAAACGCTCTATGTCCGGAATAAAATTCCGGGTGTTACAACTAACCCTTAGACCTGGGCAAACGCGGGCCAGCCCGCCCGCAAAAACGGGCGGGTATGGCGCATAAGGCAGGCCCGGCCGGGCTGCTAAGCCCGGCCCGCCAAGCCCGCCGGGCGGGTACGGGCAAGGGTAGAGGCTCGTCCGGGCCGCTAAGCCCGGCCCGGAAGCCCGTTTTATTTATTTTTTAATTAAATATGTAAAATATATATATGCGAATAGTAGAAATTAAACCCAATACCTCAAGATAAGGTTCAAATGTTTACGATCATTGAGCTACTTTAAATTATGTGTTGTAATTTTATTTATTTTATATTTAATATGTATAATTTTATTTTTTTTAAAATATATATATAAAAACGGGCCCAGCCCGCCCAGTCCGAAGCCTGCTCCGGGCGGGTATGGACAAGACCTTAGGCCCGAAGTCCGGGCTCGGCCCGAGTCCGGCCCGCAAAAACGGGTAAATTTTTTATGCGAGCCCGGCCCGAGTCCGGGGATGCCCAGGTCTATTAACCCCCCTAAAAACAAGTTTCGTCCCGAAACTTGCTAAACCAACACTCTCTAAAAACAAGTTTCGTCCCGAAACTTGCTAAACCAACACTCTCTAACCAACCCGTCTCGTAACCCCGTGGGATCCATAAAACGTGCCCTATCGGCTCGAATTCAAGTCTACAGAACGCATCACATCAAGACCTCGCAAGGTACTCATAAATCATACAAAAATCACATAGCATATAAAGCAAACAAGGAAGGTCTCGGAACTAACCCGACGACCCCATCGATGTCACTGTGTCAGCATAAAACTCAGGAGAGTTCTTCCGGATACTATCCTCCGTCTCCCATGTAGCCTCATCGGCTCCTCGTCTCGACCACTGAATCCTCAGCATCGGTATCTTCTTCGACTGAAGGCGTCTCGTACTCCCGCTCTAAGACCGCTATCGAATGCTCTGCAAAAGTGTGGTCCGGCTCGACCACTAGGTCCTCGTGACTGATGATGTGTCTCGGGTCATGTATGTACTCTCTCAGCTGAGAGACATGGAAGACCGAGTGGATACCCTCCAACCGCGGTGGCAATGCTAACCGGTACGCACCTCACCGACTCTCTCCAAGATCTCGAATGGTCCGACATATCGGGGGCTTAACTTCCCCTTGATGCCGAATCGCTTGAAGCCTCGTGTCGGGTGATACCCTCAGCCACACCTGAGCTCCTACCCTGAACTCGATAGGTCTATGCCTCCTATCCGCATACGATCTCTGGCGGCTCTGCGCAGCCAACATCCTCTCCCGAATCAAAGAGACTCTCGCCATGTCGTCCTGTACCTGATCCAGTGCTACAACGATAGAGTTCCTGGGCTCGGTCCCAACATAAGGGAGTACGGCATCTCCGTCCATACAATGCCTCATAAGGTGCCATCCCAATCGACGCGTGCCAACTGTTATTATAAGAAAACTCAACCAACGGGAGGTGATCTGGCCATACCTGTCCCCAGTCTAGTACACATGCTCGTAGCATATCCTCCAATGTCTGAATAGTCCGCTCGGACTGGATGTCGGTCTGAGGTGGTATGCCGGTGGTGAAATGGAGACTCGAACCTAGGGCGGCGTGTACATGCTGCCAGAACCTCGAGGTAAAACGCCCGTCCTGTCCGAGATGATGGTCCTCGGGACTCCATGTAGTCTCACAATCTGCCGGTAAACTCTCGGCTAAACGACTCACGGCCAGCATTTTCCGTATAGGAATGAAACGTGCGGTCTTCGTTCATCGGTCTACTACCACCCATATCGCGTCAAAGCTCCTACTCGTCTCAGACCGGTCACGAAGTCCATGGATATGTCCTCCCACTTCCACTGCGGCACGGGTAGTGGTTGAAGCTCCCTCCGGGCCTCTAGTGGTCGATCTTGACCTGCTGGCAGGTCGCGCATCGGGCCACGTATCTAGCTACATCGGCTTGAGCCCGCCCCACCAATAAGATCTCCTAAATGTCCTGGTACATCTTACTCGCGCCTGGGTGCACTGAGTAAGGTGTGGAATGGGTCTCGTGCAAATCCGCTCTCTCAGCTCCTGATCCGACGGTACACAAATGCGTCCCTGACGTCTCAATAGCCGTCTGCTCCCATGACAAACTGCGGCGGCCTCTCCTCGGGACATCCTGTCCCGGATCCTCATCAAAATGGGACATCTCTCCTGCTTCTGCAGGATCTCTCCGGACAGGTCAGGTAGTACCTCCAACTCGGACAAACAACCGTCTGTACCCGGGAACCGGACATCCAACTCCAAGCTCACCAAATCCTCTGTAGCTGAGGCTGAACCGTAAGCCGAGCTATCACCTCCTCCCGAGGTGTCTCCTACTCAAAGCATCGGCGACTACGTTCGCCTTCCCGGATGGTATAAAATCTCCAAGTCAAAGTCCTTAATGAGCTCCAGCCATCTCCTCTGGCGGTTATTCAACTCCCGCTGAGTGAATATATACTTCAGACTCTTTATGGTTTGTGAAGATCTGGCACGTAGCCCCGTACAAGTAGTGTCGCCAGATCTTCAGGGCGTGAATCACTGCCCCTAGCTCGAGATCATGGGTAGGGTAGTCTCCTCGTACGGCTTCAGCTGCCGAGAAGCGTACGTAATAACCCTACCTCTCTGCATCAAAACGCACCCCAAGCCTAGCTTGGAGGCGTCACTATATACCACAAAATCCTCTACGCCCTCAGGCTGGGCTAACACAGGAGCGGAGGTCAACCTCCTCTTCAGCTCCTCGAAGCTGCGCTGGCAAGGCTCGACCAGACGAACCGGGTAGACTTCCTCAGCAAGGAAGTGAGTGGTCGTGCAATCACGGAGAAACCCTCAACAAAACGGCGTAGTATCCCGCTAAGCCCAAGAAACTGCGTACCTCCTTGACCGTCCTAGGAGCCGGCCATAAGGAAACAGACTCTATCTTCGCCGGGTCGAGCATGGACACCCTCGCGGAAACTATATGTCCCAAAAATGCCACCTCGGACATCCAAAACTCGCACTTAGAGAGCTTAGCGTAAAGCTCTCTATCCCGGAGGACTCGAAGTACCGTCCTCAGGTGTCCCTCATGCTCCTCCCTACTCCGGGAGTAGACTAAGATGTCATCAATGAATACCACTACGAACTGGTCCAAGAAGTCGATGAAGATGCCGTTCATCAACTCCATGAAGACGGCGGGTGCATTCGTGAGCCCTAATGGCATCACGACAAACTCATAATGGCCGTACCTCGTCCGGAATGCCATCTTCGGCACGTCCTCCTCTCTCACCCTCAGTTGGTGATATCCCGACCTCAAATCAATACGTGAAAACACGGAGGCTCCCTGCAACTGGTCCAACAAATCACCAATGCGTGGCAGCGAGTACTTGTTCTTGATGATGACTTTGTTCAACTCCCGGTAATCAATGCATAGCCTCAAAGATCCGTCCTTCTTCTTGACGAAGATGACAGGTGCAACGCAAGGGAAAATGCTCGGGCGTATGAAAACCTATCGGCTAACTCCTTGAGCTGCTTCTTAAGCTCCAGCATCTCGATCGGCGCCATGCGGTATGGAGCCTTGGAGATCGGCCTCGTTCCGGGCTCCAACTCAATAGCAAAATCAACGCTCTCTGCGGTGGTAGCCCGGGTGGCTCCCCGAAAACGTCCTCAAACTCGCACGCCACAGGGATCTCCTCCAGCGATGGTCCCGACTCCTCCTTCATGGCATAGCACCAGAAGGCCTCGCATCCTGCCCGATAAGTCTAGCGGCTCGGATTGTGCTAATGACTGTACCAGCCTTCCGAGGTCCAACCTCGGAAAACCAATCTCGGTTTCCCAAACGAATGGGCCTCGCATCCCTGCCCGATAAGTCTCTGTGGTAATCGTCACGGTCCTCCGGCTGATGTCCAAAACGGCTCGATGGCGGTCCATCCAATCCATCCCAAGGATGACTTCTTCATGCACTAAGTGCATGACAAAGAAGTCGGCTAACCAATCTCGGTTTCCCAAACGAATGGGACAACCGCGTACCTCTCGTGTACCACTAACCCTACCCCCATCGGTAACCCTATAATAAAGGGTCTCCTCTCTACCGTAGCTAAGGACAACCTAGCTACACAATCCTCGGATATAAAAGAGTGTGTGGCACCCGTATCAAATAAAACTCGGACCGAAAAAGCCGTGAATCTGAATAGACTTGGGGCTGCCGGCGTTGGAGGATCAATGGCGCTCCTTAACTCAAATACCCTGGCCTGTGTGCCTCTGGTCTCCTGGGTACCTCCACCACGGCCTCTACCTCGGCCATGCCCCTGAGCTGATCCCTGAGTACGAATCTGACCCTGACCCTGACCCTCCACTGAGAGCCCTATGCCTGATACTGAGGCGGCCTCTTACTGCCCCTGCTATGCTAGCAGGCGAAGATCCCTGCTGCGACGGTGACTGGCCCTGACGGCAAAAAGCGGCTCTGTGACCCACCTGACCACAAGTGAAACAAGCCACGGGCGGCCCTCTTACATGCATTCTTCACGTGTCCAAACTCTCCACAACTGAAGCACTGTCGTCCCCCGCCTGATGCCTGTCTCGATGTCTGAGGACCGGAACGTCCTGGAGTCTGGCTACGTCCCTGACCAGCTACCCGGCCCCTGAACCAGATGGTACTGTCCTTTGTCTCTTGTCCGGTCCTCCGAACTGTGCTGCCCTCCTAGAACCAGGGCGGTCTCTCTCATAGGCCGAAGCCCGGTCCTGGTACTCCGCCAGTGATGCACAACGAAAATCCCGCAAGGTAAGCACGGGTGGACTCCCTCAGTCTCCTGAGAAGAGATAGACATGCTGGTCCGTTGGGGTGCGGAGGGTCTCAGCAAGGCTAACTCTGCCGAAATCGCCTAATCGCCTCAATGACTGGGACGTCCTCGATCCTGCCTCCAGGAAATCCTGGACTCTGTCACTCCTTAGTGAAGCTGGGCAAAAGGTCTCCCTAACGAGGCTCAGCAGTTGATCCATCCTGGTCACACCTCCCCTAACTGTCCTCCACCAATACTGGGGCCTGCTCTCGGAATAAGGTCTGGACTATCTCAACCTGCCTCTCCTCTGGGCAACGGATCGCCTCTAAAGTTGATTCCACATGCCCAATCCAGTGCTCGACCTCTAACCCTACTTTCCCGTCGAAGTAGGGTACATGTTGCTGGTTGAAAGCCTTCAATCATGAATCAGGTCTCGGGGACCTCAGCTCGTCTCTCGTCCTAGCAACCTCCACAACTGGCTCAGGTGTAACCACTGCTGGTGCAGCCCGAATCTGGGTCACCCTTTGCGTGACCTCAGCTGATCTCGCAGGTGAAGGTGCAGGCACCGGTGGTGCGGGGGTGGTGCTCCAGTCCTAAACGCCTCCTCAACTCGTCGTACATAGTCTCCAAATACAGTAGCTCCAATGGACGCTCCCTCGGTCCTGGCAGATGGAGAACCTGCGCCCGGACCTCACAACGGATCTATCCCTAGCCTCGGGAATGATGCTCTCTGCGACCTCCTCTACTGGAGCCTCTGCTGCCGGTGCACCCATGACTGTGGGTCCGCAATGGGGATACGTCCCCGACCTCTACTTCACGTACTGGAGGTCTTCCTACTCGTCCCCGCCGTCTTGGGACGGTAGGGGGAAGTGGTGGTCTACCCGGCGGGTCCTACGTAAGCGGTCGCCCTCGTACGTGCCATCTGATTGCGTATAACATTTACTTATATATAGCTACGTAGGTACTATTTATGATGTCGGTACGATAACACTTAAAAACGTAAGGTAAAATAAATCATAAAGTACATCCAAATTATACATGTCCAAACATCGTAAGGTCACATTCATAGCTAAGTACATACAAGTCCACAACATCCTAATATATATATATATATATATATATATATATATATATATATATATATATATATATATATATCACTTATATACCTACTTCTAATCCGAAGATTTATGTCGCCGAGGTTTGCGGAAGGAGTGGTGGTCCCGTACATTCTAACCCGAACCCGACTCATGCATATGATTTTGAAAACGAAAAGTCAAAAACCCGTGGGTTTTTGTTTTATACCTAATTCGGCCTTTAAAAAGATTGCGAGTGCCATTGTTGTCAACCTAGGGCTCTGATACCACTTTTGTAACACCCCAAATCCGCGGGACTCGGGTGCTATGGGCAAGACCTCACAATGGGTCCCGACCCTTAGCTTGACAACAATTTCACCGGACCTTCCAACAAGGCACAAATAAGGCAAAAACTTAAAACGTTTTTAGTGCATGCGAAAACGAAGAGTGACAAATACAAGGTGGAAACTCAGCCGAGTCCTCAAAAACAATACAACCCGATACGAAAGTCTAACGTACGACAACATCCATGAACGACAACATGTAACATGCTCAAAAATATCCCCGTCCTATAATGTACGGAGACCCCGGCTGTCCACTCCTCCACCTCACTCGGCGGCATCCCTAACCCGCAAGTCATCTACAACACGGTTTAAAACCGTTAGCTCATGTTCTAGGCATTAGAAAAGCGGTGAAGGCACAAACACATACATATCACCACACATCATAAAACACGCAAGTCCCGTTTATTATCTTTTTATTACTTAGTCATATCCCGTTCTAATTCAACTTCGGTTGTGACACGAGACCACCGTGGTCTCGCCTCGTTCCCTACTTACCGGCAAAGAATGGTACGGATGCACCCGACCATATCACCCGCCGGGCTAGTCGCCGAGAATCTCCTAGACTAACGCCGAGTCAGGCAGATTGTCACTGCCCGTTATCATACACTTGGGCCAAACAATAATATAAGGTCGGTGGTCCTATTTACCGGTTTAGATGTTATAACAAGAACATAAACACACACCGCCAAGCACACATCAATGCTAATACGTAAAATACGAGCTAAGTAAGTCCGGAGACTTACCTCGTCACCACACTCAAGTCACCACACTCTTGCTTCCTTAAGGAGGAAGCCCACAACCTACTCACAAGAGATATGCATATCAATACATACTCACAATCAAAAAGTCTTAGACTTCACTCTAGTGATCTATACAAGATCACCTAACCCTCAAACTAGGAATGCATCCTAGGTAGCAAGTATTCATCACACTCTCAACACATGCAACAACCCACAACAGTCCATAATTCCACAAGAGTAATCCTCGACCAAAGAGGCACAAGTTAGCCTATAAGGTCCATCATGCTCACATGCTCATATATATCACTTACATCGAGCCTTAAGGGCTCCTAGGTTCACAACCACTAAGTGGCATTCCAATATACTCTAGATCCATCCTAGGCATGCTACTAACAAGATCCAACATCAATACTAAGGAAGGAACGAAGAGGAAAGGAGAGGAGGGACCTATTGTTGCCGAAACCGCAGCCGCAGAGTCAAGCCGGAGCCCCCTGCGGACACAGGATCCGCCCCCGCGGAACTAGGAGCCGCAACCGCGGAGGACTGCGTCGCCTGCCAGGAACCGCCCCCGCGGTTTTGCCGAGCCGCGCCCGCACCGAAGCCTAGCCGCACCCGCGGCCGTCCTCCGCCAAACCCGCGGCTGCCCGTTGCCACTCCCGCGCCCGTCCGCTCCCGCGGCTGTGCTGAGCCGCCCCGCGGGTTCTGCGCAGAACGTCGTCTTCTTCGTCTTCGACTTTGGATCCTTTGCTCCGAAGTCCTTCTTCTCTTGCTGGATCTTCTCCAAACACCCACCACGGTTCTTAGGCACCTCTCCTTGACCTAAACGAGCTAAGAACCTAGACATGCAAAGAGTTGAGTGAAAATCTCTCCAAGCTTTATCCATGGTCATGGATGAAGGAGGAAGGAAGAAGAAGGGGGAAAGAGCAGCCATGATGAAGAAGGAAGAAAGGAAGAAAAGAAGCTTACCACACAGATTTGGAGCCTCCTCAAGCTGCAATCCACCATCCAAGTGCTTCCATGGAGCAAGAAGATGATAGAGGCAAAAGAGAAGAGTGAAAGAGAAAGTAACGTGAAAGTGAAGGAAGGAGAGAGAGGGAGAGGGACAAGGGCTGCAAAGTCTTGAGGGGACAATAGTTGTCTTGTCCTCTTTGCCCGGAACGAGGAGTCGGAAATGACCCCTTGTCACTTCGACTCGGAACGAAGGGTCGGAACGCGGGAAAAATGGGAAAAACGACGAGTCGGCTCGGGATTTTCTTAGAAATAAATCCCGACTCTCGGTATCTCGTGCGTACGGAAAGATCTGTAAAACGCTCTAAGTCCGGAATAAAATTCCGGGCGTTACATATTTTTATCAAATCATTTTTTAAAAAAAATTTCAAATCTTTTTTTAGAATGATATCAATGTTCTAATTACTTTTTTAATTTTTCATAACTACTTTTTTAAACGATTTTTTAACGTATGTTTTTATTTAATAGTGCAGGGCAATTGTTTTTTTTGTAATTTTGTTCTTTCAATATTTCATGTTTTCAGTGCATAATCTATTAACCAGTTTTTGTTTTAATTTAATCAGAAAATCTTTTTTCTAACAATAATTTTACGTGATTTGCAACGATTTTTATCAAATCATTTTAAAAAAAATTTCTACAATCTTCTGTCAAATCTTTTTTTTGAATGATATCAATGTTTTAATTACTTTTTTAATTTTCCATAACTACTTTTTAAAATGATTTTTCACCATATGTTTTTATTTAATAGTGCATAGCAATTGTTTTTTGTAATTCCATCATTATCATTTATTTGCTACGTTTTATTTTCTATTATTACTAATACCTTTATTTTATTTAGCAATTCAATTAGATTTTTCTTGCAATCTTCTTTATCGATGGATCCTCATTTTGTCATAAAAAAAAATTGTGCTTCAAAGAAGATTGTTTGTAGAATTAGATAAATGTGTAAAATTGCGTATTATGTAGTATGAATATTGATATACACTAGCCATATGTACAAATATTTCTAAAATTCTCATATGATTATAGGAAGTTTGGGGGAAGAGGAGGTGAAATTAATTCACGATTAGGATTAATCATGTTATATTTTGTGAGGTTCAAAAGTATTATGTGCATCCCCTTAAATTTCACAAGTGATCTCCTTTTCCTATATACTTTGGTTTTGTAAATACTAACTGCTAATAATAGTGGACTTATTATCTACTAAATGTAATATTCGTTTTATAAGTTTGTTTTAATTAATCAATGAATGTGAAATATAACGATTTTTTAGTGAACGTAAAAAAATCCATATTTTCATTTTATTGTTGTTTAATTTAACCAATTTAAAATATTTTTTTCGTAATATATATATATATATATATATAATTTTTTTCTCATTATTATCTTTTCTATAATCTTGCACCTGTCATTTCATTTGTTCTCCATGATTTCAAGTAATAGTGATAGATTAATATTTTTATTATTGCAAATAAAAAGATATATATTTTTTTATATCTTTATTATAGAATAAATTCTATACATTGATACGCATGTTTTAAAATGATTTATTAATAAATAACCATGTAAGGCACGGGCTATGAACTAGTATATAACTAAAGTTGCCTACTTTTTGTTGACGTGACGTTCTAAGGTTTCAGGATTTCAGCCAAATCACCGTATATTACTAAATTGTCACCCCTTAAAAAAATATATATTTTAAAACCTATTTCTTAATTATTCTTAATTATCAAAGTTGTTAAATTTAAATACCTTATAATTTTGATTAAACAAATGGTACAACTTGGTGCTAATGTCACATAACTTCACAAAGAATATATGACGATTACTTTGTAAACGATGAATTGCATCTCTCTTAAAATTTTGATTAAAATTAAACGAATGGTACAGCTTGATGCTAATGTCTGGTAACTTCACAAGGAATATATGGCAATTACTTAGTAAACGATGAATTGCACCTCCCTTAAAATTTTGATTAAAATTAAACGAATGGTACAACTTGGTGCTAATGTCAAATAACTTCACAAGGAATATATGGCGATTACTTTGTAAACGATGAATTGCTTTAGTATCAATAAAAACTATTTGACTGATAATTTTTGGGTCTTATGATTGATATTTTTCAGACCTTATCCAAGCAACAGCTGCACACAAAATAAAAAATTAAAAAAAATTGTGCGATGTATATATATTAAAGATGTAATATCTTATTTAACTAACCTCCAAAACTTTTTAGTAAACATCTTCTTAAACAAAAAAGATCTCATAAACCTTAACGGGTTCAACAATTTAGTTGGCCAGCTAATTAACTCTCTACGGATGTAATGCTATGTATACAGTACATTGGTTATTCTGAAGTTAACAGCTTCCGTCTTCTCGACCTTGTCCACATATCGAAGTGCTTTCTCTTTCTATTGAGCATATTCGATTCAGTTTAATGGTACGTTGTTGAGTATTTGATTTGTTTATATAATTTGTCCATAATTCACATATATATATTTGCCATATTCTCCTGAGGCTTGAGCCTCTCCTGTTTTGCATTGTGTGAGAGGGGTGATGATACGCAACCGAGCGGCGGTCTTCCTCTTGATCCTTCAGACTTTGCGGTTTCCTTTAGATGCGCACATGAGCAACCAGTGGTTTTGCGGTTTCCTTTAGATGCGCACATGAGCAACCAGTGGTTCATGCTTCCTTTCGATGGTTGAGGATATGATGCTGATATTAGTGCATCCAGTTTCTAAACTACACAATGGTTCTTCTTGGTTGTTTTTTTATTGCAAAATCTTAGATCTAATTCTTATTTTTATTCTAGGCATCGCACACCCTTGACGAGTTTTCCCTCAAAATCCGTAAGAGGTGGAAAATCAAAGTTCGTGTTACCAATATGTGGTTGTCGACCAATTACAGAAACCCTGCAGAAATCTATTCTAAAGATATCATCATCGTAGATCGAGAGGTACAATGTCATTTATATTATAAAATTATTCGGTATTTAGTAGTCTTTGAAATAATGTTTATTTATTTATTTTTCAATATAAGTGGGTTCTACTTATTCGATTATCAATTTTGATTTATCGGATAAACATGGTCAATTCATATATTCTCAGCTTCCTTATAAAATATTTTTCTTTGGTAACACTAATATTTCATGTATCGATAAATCTGGATTTCCCGAGAGTGCTTTTTTTTGAATTCAGTGAATCCGAATCTATCATGAATAACGAAGTTCTAGATAAACATTTGATTGGTACGTGGTTTTTTTTAGAAAAATATATTAACAAGTTTACACATAAACAACTTTGCCGGGTATACTTTTAACAAGTTTACAAATGATTCATCGATCATAAAAGAGTTTAATTAAACAACTCAAATTCTATTCAGGAGGTTAGTTGGAATATAGCCACATGCATAACAATATTCAATTATTCATTCATTTTTGTTATACCTATATTTCATTCATATATTATTCCATATTTTCTATTTATTTGTAGTTCATAGATGTCGAGAGCTACGAAGAAGAACGGATTGAGGTTCGGATCACACCGAGCAAGCGGAAATCGGACCCCATTTGTGATGAAAATATTGGTTCGGTCGGTTTCAGATAGGGATGTCAATGAGTCGGGTTTGGGTCGGGGAATACCATATTCATCCCCATCCCCGTTTAGTATAACGTTCCCCATCCCCATCCCCATCCCCATACCCGTTCGGATATTAAAAATTGTCCCCGTCCCCATCCCCGTTGGATATTCGTCCCCATCGGGGAATACCCGTCCCCGTTTAATTTCCCCATTTAAAAACTTGATGGGTTTTCCCGTATAATTACTCGTACCCATCCCCGTTTAACTTTCAAGAGTTTGACAAAAATATAAATTTGGATAATAAAATTTTTATAACTGTTTTGAGGTTCTTATTACTAGTCAAACAAATGAGAATACATTGTCTTTGCAAGACCGACAAAAATATTAACTTGGATAACCGAGTCATTGACATCCCTAACCTTTACTTCATGTGTATATAGTATACAAACATTTAATTCATGTTCGCAAGATAAATTTCAATTCATATAATATTATTATACATTTTATTTGAAATGTTGATGTGATTTAGTTGGTTGTTCAATACATCACCTTATCCAATATGCCAAAGTATAGGTTCATATATTGTGTGTATATATTAGGTTTTGGTCGTTCAAGTAGGAATGTAGGATCGAAATTTAAAATACAAACTAGTATAAACTGAAATATTTATATCTTAATAACATTTTGATTACGGTCTCAAGATTGAATACGTACGGGTTTAATCTGATTTTTTTTTATTAATCTCTTGCTGATATGAATATAGTAATATCAAATCACCTTTAAAAGATTGTTATGTTTTTGTTATATCATTTGATCAACCAAATCTTTTTATGTAAAGCCCGGATTTAGAACCTGAGGTGTCACTAGGATGTGGGCCACACAGTGGGTCCACCAGATTTAGTTTGACAACAATCTCAATATAAGACCTTCCAACAAGAGCACGGCGAAATAGAAAAATACATCCGACCTTTAATTTACGAAATTGTTTAAATAAGATAAACTTGAAACCATGCAAAACTAAAAGATAAAACCCGGACAACCTTCAACGACATAAACCATCAACACAACCAAACCCATGATCCAACAACCTTCCAAAAACCTAAGGCACACATGAGTCCGGTTGTACATCATCTTCCCAAATTGTAGTATTCCATGCAAGTATAGTACCTGAATAAGTCCTAAAACAACAATAATAAAACCATTAGCTAACGTTCCAAGAATGGAGTCTAAGCTCCGGAATAATATTAAACCCGTACGTATCATGTAAGGGACACAAAAATCAAGTTATCCAATATAACATAAAATATAAGTATATAATTCGGAAATATGAAACAAAGTGAGAAACATCAAATGAAAGAAAAGACAAACTAGGCAAGAGCAAAACCTTAATAATATTAAAACATATAAAACTCCAATTATATCAAAAGGGAAGAAGAGAAGGTATACTATTACTTATCATAACCCTAGCATTAACCCTATCCAATCAACAACTCTCATCACTCTTGACTATACCTATCGTTGCTCGTAGATAACAACCAACCTTTCTCTACACTCATCATTGCTCTACTTTTTGTCCATACAAAATACCACATATCGCATCATTGTAAATCAATCAGCATTCGGTTTCTTGAGGCGTAACTGTCAGTGCATAACATAACCGATTAGCCTCGTCCAATATATCATATAACCATCTGTCGCAATTCAACATCATGAGGTGTAACTGTCAGTGCGTAACATAACCAATTACCCTCTAGGCATAACTGTCAGTGCGTAACATAACCAATTAGCCTCGTCCAATATATCATGTAACCATCTGTCGCAATCCAACATCATGAGGTGTAACTGTCAGAAATCTCAATCAACACTTTACCCGTTCTAATCTCAACTATAACCATATCCGTTTCAGTCTCAACCATAATTCTATCTATCACAACCCCACTCTTGTCAACACAGCACAAACACAATTCTCGACTACTCACATTAACAACAAGTAATGTATAAATCCCTAAAGGTAATAATTCAACACACAATTTATAATAAATATTTACAATATATAACTAGGTAGATTACAGAAATAAAATAGGTCCTACTCACAATTAACGACAAACTTAACCTGAAACAGAACGGCAGCTAAGTAAGTTATTATGACTTACCTCAACAAGATGAACGCAATAACCACCAAAACAAAACCAAGCAATCAAGCACGTCTCAAGTCAACCAACGTAGGATCTCGTGTATCGAAGTCGAAACGGACTATCTTCTCGTCCAAACGTACCTCCAGGAACCTAAACAAGTCATTTTTACAAGTTTAACTCCATTGGTATAAACTTGGCCCATAATTTATAATTATAAATGTTTGAGATATTTTCTACAATTATAAATTTAGGTCATATTATGTAATTATTGAAACAGGGCACTTTGGTTAAAAGTTTGGGTCATTCCTGTAAATATAAACTTTGGGCTATTTCCTGTAATTATCCATTCAGGGGCATTTTGTGCAAATCTAGGAATTCGGAGCAAAATTGAAGTTATAAAAGTTGGGCCATATTTGCAATTTTCCCAAAAGTCGGTCAAACCGTGTTTGACCAGATCTAGGGTTTCACCTTAGGTTTTCCAGCGTGGCAACTGTGGCGGCGGCACCCGATGAAACTCGACGGGAGGCGGCAGCTACAGCCTGGGTTCGACTCCGGCAAGGGTGGCGGGCAGGCGGCGCAATGACGAGAAGGACAACTCGGCGGCGTTGGTCCTCTTCTCCAGCAAGGTGCGGTTGGTGGCGGCTTGAGCAGATCGGGGCTCGCGCAACGGTGGCAAGCGACTAGGGCGCACGGCGGACCACGACGGCACTGGATCGGGGATCTCCGGCGCGGGACGAGTTTGACGGTGGCTCCATCTTCTCAGACGGCGCCGGCTCGAGTCGAGAGAGATTCAGCGGCGGAGTTCCTGTTCGAGCGAAGAACAGATCCGGCGGCAGGTGAGGCGGGGAGTTGCAGACGGCGGATCTGGGCGCGGCTCGTACTCCAGCAGCGTCGGGAGGGGTTCGCGCAGGGGAGGTCCGCTTCTCGGCGGCTTCGGTGGCAGTGGAGTCCTGGGCAGCGTTGCCGAGCGGTGTGGCGACTGTGCAGATCCAGTCGGGACTCGAGGAGGCTGGTGGTCCGGCGACGGCAGGGGCTGGAGGAGAGAGAGATCAGCGGCCAAGAGAAGGTGTTGGACTGTGTCGGAGCGAGACGGCAAGGCCGGTGTGCTGGTGGCCGGAATTTGGACGGTCAACGGAATACAAGGTAAGGGTTAGGGTTTGGTGGTAGGGTAGAAGACGATGAATAGTAACTCATCAGGAAATGTAACTTGGAAAAAGTGTTACAGTTTCTAACCAGCTGTCTAAACTTTAAGAGTCAATTCAAATCTCGATTTAATTTATTTATTAATTTATGTATTACCTTATTTATTTATTTATTTTATTTTTCATCAAACAACTTGATCTCGATAAATTAAGAATTCGAAATAATCCAATTTAATTCGAGCGTGAAAACTATGAAACTCGGGTATTACATTTTAAACACTCTTCTTCCGATTGGCTTAATAAAAACAATAACGAATAATAAGATTCAAAAATTAATAAGCATTTTACGTATCTTTCAAGAAAAACTAGAAGGTTTAGGGAGAATCAAAATCTTTCCAGGGTTCATCGTTAGTGCTCAAGGTATAGCATCCGACCTACAAAAAGGCAACAGCGGAAATCCCAATGTACTGTCTATACAGATTTTTTTTTGAATTTGTATCAAAAAGTACAAAATACGAAAATTTATCTGAAAAAAACGAAACGCTTGAAAAATATCTTCACAGCGTCATAACATGAAAAAGATGGAAAAAAACACGATTAATAAAACCTTCAAAGACGAAGAAAACACGATCAATATATGAAAATTATAACATGATGGAAGAGGTAGAAATTTGGTTGATTTACATGAGAATTAGAATGATGGAAGACGATGATCCCGTATATATAATGAAAATAATGTGAGAATGTTAACGTATGGGAGAAGTTTATCGATGTAAAATTCTGAGAGTGTCATGTGTAACACCCCAAATCCGTAGGACTTGGAGTGCTACTAGGCTAGGATCTCACAATGGATCCTGACCCTAGCCTGACAACAAGTTCACTGAATCTTACAACAATGCACCAATAGATTAAATACAAAACATCAAACTGTTATAAAAGTATCAAAAGGTTTATACAACGCTGCTGAGTACAAACAAAACATAACGTATACACATGGTCAAAATAACCCGTAGCCCACGAGTACGACCCCAGTGTACGGAGCCCTCAGCAGATCGCCCGCTCTAGATCACTCTGCAGTTCTCATATCCTGCAAAGTATCTACAACACGGTATAAAACCGTTAGCTAACAATACACATATATAAGAAGATGCAAAAGCACACACATCAGAAAGTACAAAACACCTCATCATGAATCACGCATTTACCTGGTTTATTATCTTTATAATCATCGTCCAACACTCAACTCATATATATAAATATCTCAATATGAACGTATGTGACACGAGGAATATAACCCTCGCCTCTCGGGAATAGTGCCAGCTGGAGTGGGGATCCGGTCCCACCTCCGTGTACCCTATAGGAGTGGACAGGTGGTCGGCCCACTGATCCATACTGGCCTGCCCGTAGAGAACCTCCAGACTTCCAGCGGGATGAAAGGACAAGTTGTCACGGCTCCACAATGGGCAATCAATAGACCATAGGTCGGTAATAACAATATCATAACAAGGATATCAAGCATATACACACACCACTCATGCACACATCCAATATAAGGATGACAGCTAAGTAAGTCCTATGGACTTACCTCAACCTCGGGAGTCTCAGACTCAAACTCAAACTCAAACGGCTCCGCTCTGGAGATCAACACAGCCTGCGTGATAAAGGGGACGCAGGGGCGGAACGCAGGCAACCGCGGGCGCGGCGGCACTCAGCCGCGGGGGCGGTGACAAGGGCCGCTGACAACGCAGGCAAGGCGCTGGCTCTGGTGCAGGCGCTGAGACAAAGGCCGCGGGGCGGTGGCTTCTGGCCGCGGGGGCGGCGACAGTGCAGAAGATGATCCCGCGGTTCTTCTTTCACTCTTCACGTGATCAATTCACGTCTTGGGAGCTCTAGGTTGCAGGGGAAGACCACACACTTAGCAGCTGGCTTCCAAGCTCAGCATACATCATCCATCCACCACTAACACAAGTTACACTCACAACTCTTCCAAAGCCAAAAGAGAACAAGAACAAGATCAAGGAAGGCAAGGGAGCAAGGAGGCAAGCAAGGCGTAAGAGCTGGGAAGAAAGATGAAGAAGGAACCCTTGATCAGCTAAGGTAAGGAATAAGAAGAGTAAAGGGTAAAGCACGGGTCAAAGGAGTCAACAAAGCCGGCTGCAGCCGCCGGAAATCGCAGGGGCGGCAGCCAGGACCACAGGGGCGGAAAGCCGCAGGGGCGGCACCAAGTGCCCGCGGGTGCGACTGGCCGATCTCGGCCCAAAGCCAATCTCGGCTATGGTCTGATCTCGGTCCGAAAGACTACGGCTCTTACACCTCACCCCCCTAAAAACAAGTTTCGTCCCGAAACTTGTACAAACCCGGAAACCTCTCGGACTCAACATTGGGATATACTCTCTCTATCGGAGGTATCACATCTCGTACAAAAGGTATCAACTCATATGACACTATACCTCAAAAGATCACACTACTATCCGGGGTGTAGAGGGACATCTCTAGCTAAACCATCATCGGGGCATGGAGAAGACATCTCCATCCAAACTATGTCCATCAAAATAGCATGGAGGTAGGAACCATCTCCAGTTATCCCTAACAGTCGTATCACAATAGCATGGAGGTAAGAACCATCTCTAGCTATACCTAACAGTCGTACTAGTACAACAGGATCTAGTAAGATCATAAACACATCATAGCTAGCACGAAAATAAACATAGCATAACATATAAGCACATAAGCACGTAATCATATCGCTCCTTAGGCTAGTCCTAAGACCTACTCTTGGATCCTATAGGTATATCTATCCCCGCCTATAACTCTGGATAGTTCCTCTGGATACTATCCTCGGTCTCTCCCGTAGCCTCATCAGGTTCTCGTCTCAACCACTGTATCCTCAACACAGGAAATGTCCTTCGAACGCAGGTGTCTCATACCTCGTTCTAGGACTGCAATCGGATGCTCAATAAAGGTGTGGTCCGGCTCAACCACCAAATCATCATAACTCACGATATGTCTCGGATCTGGTATGTACTCCCTCAGCTGAGACACCTGAAATACAGGGTGAACACCCTCTAATCTCGGAGGAAAAACTAATCTGTAAGCTGCGCTCTCAACCCAATCCAAAATCTCGAACGGTCCCACATGTCGGGGACTCAGCTTCTCCTTAATGTCAAAACGTCCAACACCTCGTGTCGGAGACACTCTCAGCCACACGTGGGCTCCAATTCTGAACTCTAGAGATCTACGTCTCCTATCTGCATACGACTTCTGACGGCTTTGGGCAGTCAGCATCCGCTCTCTAATCAGTGCTACTCGAGCCACATCATCCTGAATCTGATCAGGTCTCAAACTACTAGTTGTACTAGGCTCATCCCAACATAACGGTGTACGACATCTCTGCCCATACAGTGCCTCATAGGGCCATCCCAATAGATGTATGCCAACGCACAAACTCGCAGCATATCCTCCGGCGTCTGAATGGTCCTCTCTGACTGACCATCTGTCTAAGGATGAAACGCAGTAGTAAAGTGCAATCTCGTCCCCAAAGCAGTCTGAATCTTCTGCCAAAATCTCGAGATAAATCGTCCATCTCGGTCTGAGACGATCGTCCTCGGTACACCATGGAGTCTCACTATTTGCCGAGTGTACTCCTTAACTAATCTGCTCACCGGCCATGTCTCTCTAATAGGAATGAAACATGCCGTCTTCGTCAATCTCCAGGTATGCAATGCTCTATCTTGACCTGTTGGCAGGTCGCACACTGTGCCACAAATCTGGTCACATCGGGCTTCAGCCCACCCCATCAATATAAACGTCTCAAGTCTAGATACATCTTACCCGTACCTGAATGTACAGAGTAAGGTGTACAGTAAGCCTCCTGTGAAATCCTCTATCTCAGCTCTGTATCAACAGGTACACAGACGCGACCGCGGCGTCTCAAAACTCCACCTGCTCCTAGCAGGAACTGTGGCGCCTCATCCCGAGACATCCTATCTCATATCCTCATCAAGGTCTGGCAGGTCTCCTGCTTTTGTTGGATCTCACTCAACAGATCAGGTAGAACCTCTAAAGTACTCAGTCGGGCATCCTCATCCGGAAACTGAATGTCCAACTCTAACTGGATCAAATCCTTCAATACCCTCTGGTTGTGCCCAAACAGGAGCAGAAGTCAAACGTCTCTTCAGCTCCTCAAAACTCTATACGCACTGATCAAACCATACAAATCTGGTAGTCTTCCTCAACAAACTCGTCAGTGGACGGGCAATCACAGGGAATCCCTCCACGAAGCGTCTGTAATAACCGACTAGGCCAAGGAAGCTACGTACTTCCTTGACGTTCGTCGGTGTAGTCCATGCTACTACTGCCTCAATCTTCGTTGGGTCTACCTTGATCCCCTCAGTTGATGATATCCCGAACGCCGATCAATCCTGGAAAATACTATCGTTTCTTAAAACTGCTCCAACAAGTCATCCATACACGGCAATGGATACTTATTCTTAATGGTCACCTTGTTCAGCTCTCTGTAATCAATACACAGTCTCAACAATCCATCCTTCTTCCGTACGAAGAGGACAGATGCTCCCCATGGAGATACACTAGGGTGAATAAAACCTTTCTCGGCCAACTCCTCGAGTTGCTTCTTCAGCTCCAACATCTCAATAGGCACCATCCGATATGGGCCTTCGAGATTTGCCTCCTACCAGGCTCTAACTCGATATCAAAGTCCACACTCCTCTGAGGCGGCAAACTGGACAACTCAGCAAACACATCTGCAAACTCACAAACCACTGGAATATCCTCTAATGCTGGACTCTCCCCCTCCTTCATGGCATAACACTAGAAGGCCTCACATCTCTATGCAAACAGTCTAGCTACTCGTATCGCACTGATAACCATACTAGATTTTCCAAGGTCCCATCCTCGGAAAACTTCTATCTGTCCTAACCCGGTAGAGAGGTAACGGTTCTCCTACCTATATCTAAGACTGCAGAAAGTCCATCCATCCAATCCATACCTAGTATGACTTCTTCATGCTCTACTGACATGACAAAGAAGTCAACTAGTAAAATACGGGTCCCTAAAGAAATGGGAAAGTCACGAATCTCATGGGTACCTCTGACCCTACTACCATCGGGTAACCCTATACTAAAGGGTATCCTGTAACACCCCAAATCCGTAGGACTCGGAGTGCTACTGGGCTAGGATCTCACAATGGATCCTGACCCCAGCCTGACAACAACTTCACTGAATATTACAACAAGGCACTGATAGATGAAAACAAAACATGAAACTGATGTATATATATACCGATCAAAAGTGATACAAAGTACTGTTGAGTACAAAAGTCAAAACATAAACCCGTACAACATAAATAACCCAACCACGATATCGTCCCCGTTTACGGAACCCTTAGCAGATCACCCCTCCGGATCACTCTGCAGCTCTCCTAACCTGCAAAGGATCTACAACACGGTATTAAACCGTTAGCTAACTATACACATATATAAGAAGATGCTAGAGCACAAACACACGTCAATAATATTAACACATCATCATGATATCACACATTTACCCGGTTTATTATCTTTAATAAGTCCAACACTCAATCGTATAATAAATGTATATGAATATACGTGACACGAGGAATGTATATATAACCCTCGCCTCTGCGTGCAATAGCTAGTTGGAGTGGTATCAGCGCACTTTCCCGTATACCGTATGGAGTGGTAAGCGCCCTTCCCGTATACCAGAACTAACTAGCTTACAGAGAACTTCACAGACTCCACTACGGGATGAAAGGTAAGTTGTCACAACCATTACAATGGGCGGTCAATATAACATAGGTCGGTGACCAAATAATAACACATGCTATAAAACACATAAAACACACCACTCAAGCATACATCCAATATAAGGATAGCAGCTAAGCAAGTCCTATGGACTTACCTCAATCTCAGAAGTAACTCAAGTACGATAAACTCTCCAACTGGTCCACTCCAAACTAGAGGACAACACAACCTATACAAGGCACACATACATATATATTGATAACATGATTTATCGACCTGTTGCACTCATGCATTTAGTTAGATTTCCCCTTTCCGCATTCATGTTTTAGCCTTAGTTTGTGCCATTTATGCTTGTTTAGCTCTACTTTACAAGAATAGATGTCTACACACACTATTTGTGGCTTTGTAGGTGATTTGACACATTTTGGAGCTAAAACGACGTATCTGAGGATCAACCCACGAAGTGGACGCATTGGAGCGAGCTACGTGCACGGGAAAGGCGAGGAATCGAGCTAAAGACGCGAGGAATCGAGCTAAAGGCGCGAAGGAACGAAGGGATGGCATCTCGGCCTTGATCTCGGTCTGACCAGACCGAGATGGCCTAATCTCGGCCGAGATCCATTAATCTCGGGCCGAGATGGCCTAATCTCGGTTGAGATCCATAATTTCGGTCGATCTGGAAAGTTTCTGTTGTGAAATCTCGGTCCCGATCTCGGCCGAGATTTTTGACCGAGATTTTTTTGACCGAGATTTTTGACCGAGATTTTTGCCCGAGATTTTCTGCTCGGCGATTTTATCTTATTTTTGGATCAGTTTTGGCACAGCCCATCCTTTGTAAGATTGTTGCCTATAAAAGGGAAGCTCTAGGTTATTTCTAAGGGTCCGATTTAGTCCGTTTCTTTTAGGGTTAGGTTACCCCATAGGGGGGAGCCGCCTCTCTTCCTTTCCCTTCTTCTCCATTGATTCTTCATAGTTTACATTAAAGTTGAAGACTTTTACATTCAGTTTTGTTGGGAATACGTTGTTGAGAGATTGTTGATTCGAGTTTGTCAAGATTGAAGGTTTTCATTTATTGAAGTTAAGTTCCTTTTATTTCCTTTTGTTATCTATTTATTTGTCTTTCTTTGATATGATTGTTATTGGCTAGAACCTTATGGTTCCAAGGTTGACAGGGATTTGTTTATGCCTTTGATTACGATGGAGTGTTGTGCTTTATGTTTTGGCTTTGACTTGCTAGAAATCCTAATGGTTGGCTTGTTCTTGAATCTAGTTAGAATCCTTCTAGCTAGTAACCTAAGTTGGAATTGAGACTTACCCGGTGATATTCCTTCATAGATACATGATAGACTGATCATAGGTAATAAAGGTTTATCCTTTATTGGTTGAATGTGCTTAGATTCCTTGCTAAGTAGAGTAATACCTGAGACTTACCTGGTAATGGTTTACCTGGTAATGGTTTACCTTTCCCTTAGTTTGTAGTCTGGTTTGTTTAGAATTTCCTACCTCTCTACCTTGAGACTTACCCGGTGGTAGGTAGTTGGTTTGGAACTAGATAGTCTTGAGACTTACCCGGTAATAGACTATCAGCCTAGAAACCTTCTTCCCTTTGTGAACTAGTTCCCTCATACTAGAAAGGAAAGGAACTACCTAACTATAGGTAGTCCCAGGACAAGACGCACCTGCGTGAACTAAGGACGAAGGGGCGGAACGCAGGCAACCGCAGGCGCGGTGACACTCAACCGCAGGGGCGGTGACAAGGGTCGCTAGCAACGCAAGCATGGCGCTGGCACGGCGCGGGCACTGCGGCACAAGGTCCGCAGGGGCGGTGACTTCTGGCAGCGGGGACGGCGACAGTGCAAAATGAAATCTCGCGGCTTCTCTTTAGCTCTTCACGTGATCAAATCACGTCTACTTTCTTTCAAGTCACACACATACACATACATACACATTCTAACATCATCCTATGTCCAAACATTTAATCCTAAGCTAAGGAAAGAAGAACAAGGAAGAAGAAGAAATGAAGAAGTAGGGAGGACATACCACTGTTGTGGCCTAGGCACGAAACTGCTCCAAGATAACACCTCCACTAGCTCTCAAGCTCAGCATAACACTCACAAGCATCAACATCAACCACAAGGTACAAAATCCAAGCCAACCCCAAGGAAAACAAGAACAAGATCAAAGGAAGGTGAAGGAGAAGCAAGGAGGACGTGAAAGCTGAAGGAAGAAGTGTGAAAGGTAACCCTTGCTCAGCAAGGAAAGGAAAGAATAAGAGGAGGAAAGGTAAAGCACGGTCAAGGAAGTCAACAAAACCGGTTGCAGCCGCCGGAAACCGCAGGGGCGGTCCCATGAGCCACAGGGGCGGAGACCCGCAGGGGCGGCCAAAATGCCCGCGGGTGCGGAAAAGTCTACACTCGGC
Source organism: Fagopyrum tataricum (assembly GCA_002319775.1). NCBI lineage: Eukaryota > Viridiplantae > Streptophyta > Magnoliopsida > Caryophyllales > Polygonaceae > Fagopyrum > Fagopyrum tataricum. The sequence goes on along the minus strand of CM008281.1, from coordinate 31,463,576 downwards.
CTTTGGCCAATCTCGGCCATGGTCCGATCTCGGTCCGGAAGAGTAGGGGTCTCACATATCCCCTCAATCATATCTAAACTCAAACACTCAATATAAACATCAGATATAAAAGAAGGCATAGTTCTAGAATCAAACAACTCTAACAGGTAAACCATGGATCAGAATGGTACCTGTAACAGGCGGTGCAGCTGGCTCCTCTGCACTCCTCGGCTCAAAAACTCGGCCTGGTGGCCCTCTGGTGTTAGTGGTGCTCCCACCACGACCTCTGCCTCTACCCAACCCAGGAGCAGATCCCTAAGTGGTAGGACGATCTGGGACTCCCTGCTGTCCCTGTGTCTACTGCTGTTGAGGTGGCCTCTGCCCACCTCCCGCTATACTGGTAGGAATAGAATCCTGTTGAGACGAAGCTCCACCCTGTCTACAGAAAACAGCTTTGTGACCTCGTCCACCACAAGTGAAACAAGTCACTATCTGCCTCGTACACTTTGGTCTGATATGTCCATACTCTGCACAGTTGAAACACTGTCGTACCCTATCTGTAGCAGTGCAGATGAGGGCTGACTCTGGCGGCTCTGGCCTCGTCCTGGACCAACAGCTCCTCCAGTACCACTGGTCTGCCCAGTACGCTGTCTCTTCTCAGACCCTCCGGTCTGAGAAGCTCTCCTCTGACTAGCCCGCTCTCGCTCATAGTCGGCGGCTCTATCCTGGTAGTCCATCAAGGATTCACAATGAAATCCTGCCATATAGGCCCGGGTGGCATCCCTCAGTCGTCGGGAAAACAGATATACATGCTGATCCACAGAAGGTGCAGCTGGTCCCAACAATGCCAGCTCCTCCTGGAATCTCCGGATAGCCTCTGAGACTAGTACATCCTCAAACCCAGCCTCCACAAAATCCCGCAGTTTTTCCCTCCTTAATGAGGCAGGGCATAAACGCTCTCTGATCATAGTCCGCATCTGAACATAACTGTCAACCTGTGCTCGTACAAACCTCCACCAGTGCTGTGCTAAGTCTCTGAACAGAGTCTGCACTAACTCTATCTGCCTGTCTGCTGGACACCTAATAGACTCTAGAGCAGAGTCCACATGTCAAATCCACAGCTCAACCTCGAGCTTCACCTTCCTAGAGAAAGGGGGTACACCCATCTGGTGAAATGCCTTCAACCAAGTGTCTGGTATAGGCCCTCTATGCTCCTCTGTAACTCGAGCAATCTCAGCAACAGGTGCCGGTGCAGCTGGGACCTGAGTAACCCCGTGGGACCTCTCAGATTGTCCCTCATGTACTGGTAGATCTGGAATAGGTCTACCCGCTTTGACAGCCTCCTCTACTCGCCGGATATAGTCACGAAACTCTGGTCCTCCCATGGAGACATAATCCGAGGCATCTGACCGGACTCGTTGTGGACCTTGTCCCCCAGCTACGCCGTTCCCAGTCTCAGGAACGACACTCTCGGCAACGTCCTCATGAACCTCTTCGCTGCGCGTGGATCAACAGCGGAAGTCCTACCCCGTCCTCTACTAGAGGGGGTCTACCTCTACCTCGTCCTGCTGCAGATAAGGCTCTAGTCTGAACCATCTGCAGAGGACATAAACCTAACTCAGAAGGCTATATATATGCCGTATGTATATATCAAATCAATCACAACAGAATATATATATATATATATATATATATATATATATATATATATATATATATATATATATATATATATACTGTCGAGATCTTCAGAGGGGCGATGGCTCACGTACACGATATCCCAAAACATTTTGTAATCATTTCAAAACCAAAACCTTTTGAAAAGTGAGACCCCTTTCGGGTTTTGTTTATTTATCTATTCGAACTTTATTGCAGATTACTAGTGCCATTGTTGTCAACCTGGGCTTTGATACTAACTTTGTAACACCCTAAATCCGTAGGACTCGGAGTGCTACTGAGCTAGGATCTCACAATGGATCCTGACCCTAGCCTGACAAGAAGTTCACTGAATCTTACAACAAGGCACCAATAGATTAAATACAAAACATCAAACTGTTATAAAAGTATCAAAATGTTTATACAACGCTGCTGAGTACAAACAAAACATAACGTATACACATGGTCAAAATAACCCGTAGCCCACGAGTACGACCCCAGTGTACGGAGCCCTCAGCAGATCGGCTCTCTGGATCACTCTACAGTTCTCCTATCCTGCAAAGTATCTACAACACGGTATAAAACCGTTAGCTAACCATACACATATATAAGAAGATGCAGGAGCACACACACACATCAGAAAGTACTAAACACCTCATCATGATATCACGCATTTACTCGGTTTATTATCTTTATAATCATCGTCCAACACTCAACTCTTATATAAATATCTCAATATGAACGTATGTGACACGAGGAATATAACCCTCGCCTCTCGGAAATAGTGCCAGCTGGAGTGGGGATCCGGTCCCACCTCCCGTGTACCCTATGGGAGTGGACAGGTGGCCGGCCCACTAATCCATACCGGCCTGCCCGTAGAGAACCTCCAGACTCCCAGCGGGATGAAAGGACACAAGTTGTCACGGCTCCACAATGGGAAATCAATAGACCATAGGTCGGTAATAACAATATCATAACACGGCTATCAAGCATATACACACACCACTCATGCACACATCCAATATAAGGATGGCAGCTAAGTAAGTCTTATGGACTTACCTCAACCTCGGGAGTCTCAGACTCAAACTCAAACGGCTCCGCTCTTGAGATCAACACAACCCTGCGTGATAAAGGGGACGTAGGGGCGGAACGCAGGCAACCGCGGGCGCGGCGGCACTCAGCCGCGGGGGCGGTGACAAGGGCCGCTGACAACGCAGGCAAGGCATTGGCTCTGGCGCAGGCGCTGAGACAAAGGCCGCGGGGCGGCGACAGTGCAGAAGATGATCCCGCGGTTCTTCTTTCACTCTTCACGTCTTGGGAGTTCTAGGCTGCAAGGGAAGACCACACACTTAGCAGCTGACTTCCAAGCTCAGCATACATCATCCATCCACCACTAACACAAGTTACACTCACAACTCTTCCAAAGCCAAAAGAGAACAAGAACAAGATCAAGGAAGGCAAGGGAGCAACAAGGAGGCAAGCAAGGCGTGAGACCTGAGAAGAAAGATGAAGAAGGAACCCTTGGGAGTCAACAAAGCCGGTTGCAGCCGCCGGAAACCGCAGGGGCGGCAGCCAGGACCGTAGGGGCGGAAAGCCGCAGGGGCAGCACCAAGTGCCCGCGGGTGCGGCTGGCCGATCTCGGCCCAAAGCCAATCTCGACTATGGTCCGATCTCGGTCCGAAAGACTACGACTCTTGCACCACATCAGTATGACGGTACTTTTAGCAGAGTATATAGAAGATAAAATCATATCTCAAAATTTGATATCTTAGAAAAGAATTAAAAAAAAGAAAAGAATATTTGACATAGTCTATAGATAATTTAAGCTTTATTTCATATTAGATCTCTAACTTAAATTACTTTTGGGTTAAATGGGAGAGTTTGCTCTTTTTTTTTAAGAAAAGCACTAAGAGGCTCATTCTAATATCAATGGACAAATTATGCCTCTTTTATTTATCTATAAAGATAAAATAGAAGGGCAAATTGGTAATTGCAAGGTAAACCCAACCCAAAAGAAAACCCTAAACCCAACCAAACCCAAACCCTGAACCGAACCGGAACCCGCCGACCCTGAACCGAACCGGAACCCGAGCCGACCTTGAACCGAACCGGAACCCGAACCGACCTTGAAACGAGCCGGAACCCGAATCGGAACCCGAACCCGAACCTAGATAAATCCTATTTATATGGTTTTATTTTAACTTCTCTAAAAAATTTCGTTTATAATACCCTTAATTTTAAAGTTAAAAATAAATATAAAATGACTAATTAGCTAGTTGGTATAACAATACAAAGAGATTTATTAACTCGTTATTCTCATTACTTTTTAACGTTTAAATTTCCAAAAAAATTGTATATTTGATCATCATAAAGATCTGATTCAAACTTTGTTGTGTACATTAATTTCGATAATTTTTTTTTGCTTGATCTGATTCAAACCCTTTTGCTTGTCAAATTCCGTGCGCTTGCAAGGGGTTTGGTATTCCCAATTTGAAGGCATAGAACACCAATCTACGAAAAGTTTTATCAAAGCAAAACTAGAGAGTTTGTTTACCCTCTTCTCTGCTACTACTTCCCCTGCAATGTCTAGTCCCATCCCTAATCTTCCAAATATGAGGAAAAGTAAAAGGAAAAGAAAACGAAAACCCACCAAGCTTGTCACACAAGTTGATGCTTACAAGCAGGTAAAACCTCTCCTTGTTCATTGGATATGCCTGATCGGTAAATTGCTTTTTAATTAGGGTGAAAGTGTTTTTTGTTTATAATTTAGGGTTTAATAAAGGATTTAGGAATAGAGAATCAGTCAAAACTAAGTAGATGTATTGGTATGAAATTGGGATTTGAGGAATGAATTTGAGAGAATTGTCATGTGAAATTGAGTTAGCCTTATTCCCAAACGGGCCAAACCCGTACATCAAAATCCATTATTACTGATGGTATTGGGGGTTAGTATAAACTATTACACAATTCCATTCCTGCTAAATGTGCCACTTACACTTTCTTTCCCTTTGCTGGCTTTGATAGAACCCTTTTGTTTTAAATAGAGCTTGGTGATGTTCCTCAATCAGTTGTGTTCTAACTATTAAGTTTGGCTATAGACAAACTTTGGAAAGTTAAGCATTAAAATAAATATAAATGGATCATCATCAAGTATTTAGCAAGATGTACTAGTATTGTTTTTTATTTTTTCATGAAAGGGTGATTTATTCGTGGGTGAAAATGTACAAGAACTCCTAAGCAACTGTAGGTATTACAGTGATCTCTCTATAAAAGGATTGTTTTTTATTTTTTCATGAAAGGGTGATTTATTCATGGGTGAAAATTTACAAGAACTCCTAGGCAGCTCTAGGTATTAACTCTCTATAAATTTGCATAAACCATTTTCTAGTTTGTCGATTTTCTTACGGAATCTGACTCAATACAAATTTGGACATGGTCAGTGATAATTGTTGCACCCACATCTGGGCAAACTTCCCTCTATTGATCGTTGCATTTCTAGCACCCCGTAGATAGTACATTGTGGATAAAAGCAATTAGTTTGATGATTTGCTTTCCCTTAACCTTATGTATAGACTCACTCCATTCACGGAGGTTTGAGTATCTTTTTCCCATTTTTGCTACCTAAAAATGCAGCATGGACTTTCTTGCCATACGGGTTTAATCCAAGTTTGATGAAGATGTGCGGAGAAGTTTTATACTGGTCCAGTCAGTGGTTAGAAGATATGAATTGGAACTTGATCGGAAGAGTTTCGCATATGCTATCATTGAGCATAAAAACACTAATCTGTAAAAGTTTACATGAAAACAGCTCTACGAGTTTGTTTCATCTTCTTCTCTGCTAGACTGCTACTACTTCTCGCATAACAGGCTTATGAGCAGGTAAAACCTCTCCTTGAGTATGTCAAATTGCCTTTTGATTATAATTTGGGTTTCTTAGTGGATTCAAGAATCTGTATGTAATAGCCTAACTTGTACCTCAGTTTTTTGTTTGCTTAGTTTAGAAATTGTTAGCCATCCAAAAGCAAGTAGTAGATGTATTGGTATTGGTATGATTTGGGCATTTGAGGAATGAATTTCAGAGAAACTGTGAGGTGAAAATAAACACTGATATTAAGTTAAACTACCCAAACTCACCAATCAAAAACCATTATCCACTGATGATTTGGGGTTTAGTATGACCTACTTATACAATTTCGTTTTGCAAAAATATAACACTATTAGTCAAAGTATTGTCGAAGATTGTACAATAGCATTATTAGTCAAAGTACTGTCGAAGATTGTGCCGATAAGTTTTGTACTGGTGGACTGGCCCAATTGTTAGGTATAAGATTGTTCCAGTAAGAGTTTGTATAGTCTTATATTCATATGTCATGTCTCTTGTCGCCTTGTGATCACCAAACTTGGATTATACGGACCAATACGGTGAATCCATGTGCTGTTCACATCCCCATTTCACGTTTGGCTGTTAGGGAAGAGATGGGGCAGTGTGGAGAACATAGAAAATAATGAAAAGTGGTATTCTTGAAAGAGGTGGCGAAAGTTGTTTATTTTGTGAAAAATAGTGTTGGCAAAGATCACATTTGAGTTCTTTGGTCACAGGTTCTCTGTTGTTACGTCATTCATCGATCCTAATTAGGTTTTTAGCTGAATACCTTACTTTTTTTTGCATGTTCACTCATGCCGTTCTATATAACAAGTGATGACTTAAAATTGGAATGCTCTCTAAGTATCAAATACATTTTTGTATGCTGAAGTATTTCATCTTCTGAAATTTCAATGGAGAGAAATAGTTCCTATTTAGGAAATGGAAGGATAAGGAGTTCTTCTGTACTAAGGAACAGCTCTTCTCAAGGGCATTTTGGGTCCACGAGGTCGAGAGAAAAAGAAGATGATGAAGAGTCTCTTATTTGGGCTGCACTTGAGAGGCTTCCCACCTATGATCGTCTTAGAAAGGGTATAATGGTGAACACTTCAGATGGTTTAGGGCACCAAATTGATCTTCAGGAACTTGGTTTGCAAGAGAGAAAGCAGTTGGTTAACAGATTGGTGAATGTTAACGATATACATAATCAGACCTTCTTGATGAATCTCAAAAGCCGCATCGATAGGTAAACAAGAGTTGTGTCTGAGATGCTCAACTCTTGAAACTCCAATTTTTCGCTCAACTTTCGAAACTCCATTTTCTTGCACTGAACTTAATATTCCTAGTTTCAGATGATCATGCAACCATATATCGTCAATAAAGGCATAAAAAAAGGATAGAAGCCATACAAAATATGTGTACTTTGTAGATATGTAATTATCTAACAATAGTTCAAGGGTCGAAATTTATATGCTTCTTTATTCAGTTAATATATATGTATATTTGTGCGGTCTTTTTCCTGTACACTGCTTTAATAAGAAGCTTGAAAAGCTATAAGCGAATAAGCTCAAACCTTCTCTATATTTGTTTGGTACTAATTCTTCTGTATAATGTGACGTGCTGATATCAATGTCAGTGGTTATGTGTTCACGCAATTCGTGATAGGTTATCTTCGATTAAGCTGTTCCAATGGGTGCAAGAATTTATTCGTAGAGTGAATATTTTCTAAAAATTTGTATAGGGGAGTTTTCCTTTGATTGGTTTGGCACAGAAATATTTCCCTGTAAGGTGTTATGTAAGAATCTTTCAACATCCAGTTTCTATGTTTTACGTATGTTTGTGTGTGTGAATATCTATGCAAGTGATGCTGACATGTTAATGGCATTCCTCGGTCTTTTCCGTTCTTTTTCTCTCCATTTTATCCTTCGTTTTTACTGACTCTTGGATTTTTAAGGGTTGTGATTGATAGTCTCACTGTTGAAGTACGATTTGAGCATCTAAAAGTCGAGGCTGAAGCACATTTTGGAAGAAAAACTGTGCCTACACTATCTAACTTCTCTACCAATGCAATAAAGGTAACCAATCTTTGTACATATTGCTCTTCTGAGTGCTCAATCTTTACTCAATTGTCTTATTTTGCTTCGCCTGTCTGATCACGCTTCTTTTTCTGAAAGGGTCTCTTGAAATTTTTGCACATAATCCCAAGTCATAAAAAATGTATACCCATTCTACAAGATGTTAGTGGAGTTGTTGTGCCTAAAAGGTTCGTAATCCAACAAATTATGTCACTTATTTGATTTGTTATCAAGATCTACTTGTTAATGTTTCTATGTCTACTGTGCTTCTTAATTTATGTAGGATGACATTGCTTCTGGGGCCTCCTAGTTCAGGAAAAACCACATTGTTATTGGCATTAGCAGGGAAACATGACAAAGATCTCAAGGTAAAAAAATATGGGGGTTTACCCGCATATAGTTCCATGCATAGTCTCCTCCAAATTTTTATTTGTTTAAATGACAGGTTTCTGGAGAAGTGACCTATAATGGCCACCAACTTCGTGAGTTTGTCCCACAAAGAACTTCAGCATATGTTAGTCAAAATGACATTCATTTTGGTGAAATGACTGTAAGGGAAACCTTAGAGTACTCTGCTAGATTCCAAGGGGTTGGACACCGATATGGTTGGTTTCTTTTTTCTCCTTAACTGTGATATTGAATGAATTCATTGGGTATCATCATTGATATTTGATTATTTGTCCATAGAAATGTTGGCCGAGTTGAGTAGAAGAGAGAAAGCAGCCCATATCAAACCTGATCCTGACATAGATTTATTTATGAAGGTAACAAAATTTAAAGGCTTACTCTCCACCAGGAAATGTTTCAATTTTGGAATCATGAAGCTGTTTAATCGCTTCTAGGCAGCTGCAGTCGGAGACCAAAAGGAGAGCATTCTGACAGATTACATTATAAAGATTTTAGGACTAGAAGGTTGTGCAGACACAATTGTTGGTAATGAAATGATCAGAGGTATATCTGGAGGGCAGAAAAGGCGAGTCACCATAGGTATAAAGAGTTTCTGACATTTGTCAAGCTGATGATCTAAATTACCTTTTTTTTACTTCTCTGACATGATATTTTTGCTACTAATTATAGGAGAGATTCTTGTTGGACCAGCAACAGTGCTTCTTATGGATGAAATATCAACAGGTTTGGACAGCTCAACAACATATCAGATCATGAAAAGTCTACAACAGTTTGTCCATATTCTTCATGGAACTGCAATGATTTCTCTCCTTCAGCCAACACCTGAGACTTACAATCTTTTTGACGACATCATGCTCCTTTCAGACCGTGAAATCATCTATCAGGGTCCACGTGAGCATGTACTCGAGTTTTTTGGCTTGATGGGCTTTCAGTGTCCTAAACGAAAAGAAGTGGCAGACTTCTTGCAAGAAGTATAAACTACCTCGTTCCATTTTGATACATTTGTCTAGTATCGGGTTGATGTTCGTGTTCGCGTTGCTAAATTTCCTAGACCTGTTATTTTGTACAATAAATAACTTTGACAAAATGATTTCATGCAGGTTATTTCATCGAATGACCAACAACAATATTGGGTGTCCACGGATGTGCCTTATCATTTCATTCATCCAAAAGAATTTGCAAAGGCGTTCCTATCATTTCATGTTGGAGAGGAACTTCGACATAAACTTTCAAGTCAGTTTGACGAGCGCAAGAACCACCCTGCAGCTTTAACAACAAGAAAATATGGTACCGGTGTTAAAGATATTTTCAAAGCCTGCTTTGCAAGAGAAGTGCTACTTCTCAAAAGAGATTCATTTGTGTACATATTTAAGCTAATCCAAGTAGGTTATAATGTTAAAATTGTTTAGAGTATGTTCGTTATCTTTTATGTTAAAATTGTAAGCTGAAGTCACTGCTTTTTTTTGTATTACTTCTCTTCTTCTAGCTTACTTTCATGGCATTCATTGCCATGACCGTCTTCATAAGGAGCAAATTTCACAAAGAGGTTGTAACACCTGATGGTGGTCTACTTGGGCGCTTTATACCTTTTTGTGTCGATAATCTTCTTCACTGCATCAACTGAGTTACCGATTACTGTTGCTAACCTTCCGGTATTCTACAAACAAAGAGATCTACTATTCTTCCCGCCATGGGCCTACTCACTATCCAATTGGATTCTTAAGATCCCAATCACTTTTTTTGAAGTTGGTGTTTGGGTCTTCATGACATATTATGTCATTGGTTTTGATTCAAATGCTCAAAGGTATGTAACATGTATCATATAGTGTTCAACTTATTTAACGAATTGCTAACGGATTTTGAGGTAGAGTACTAGGGTGATCTATTGGTAATGGAAGCCATTATATGGGCAATTTTTGCTATTAATTGTTGAAGGGTGGTTTTGTGATGCGATGTCACAGATTTTTCAGACAGTATTTGGTGCTTGGAGCTCTTCACCAGACAGCTACCGCTTCCTATCGGTTGGTTGGGGCAGTGAGTAGGAATATTACAGTGGCAAGTACATTATCTCCATTTGTTTCAGTTGTATTTTTCTCATTGGGAGGTTTTGTACTATCATATGGTATGAGTTTCATTCATGACATTGAATATTAAACCAATAAGACAATTGATTGCTACTTGCTCATACAATCCTCCAAAATGCAACAGATCATGTAAAGAAATGGTGGATATGGGGTTATTGGTGCTCTCCTATGATGTATGCACAAAATGCTTTAGCTGTCAACGAGTTCCTTGGGCAGAGTTGGTGCCATGTAGGTTCTCACAACCATTCTTATCTCTATACGGATTACGTGTTGTTGAGGATAACTAAAGTTTAAGCTTTGATTCTTCATTTCTTTGTCTCAGACTCTGCCAGATACATCTGAACCACTAGGTGTGATAGTTATGAAGTCTCGAGGAATATTTTCTGATGCCTATTGGTATTGGATTGGAGTTGGGGCCTTATTTGGGTTTACAATCTTATACAACGTTCTCTATTGTGCTGCTTTAGCTTTCCTCAATCGTGAGACTCTGCATAATGTTTGTCAATATGATATTATCATCTATTATGTTGCATTTCTAAACATATCTTACAAATATGGGTGCAGCTTTTGTGAGTCGTCAAGATGCGGTTCCTGTTGAAACTCAAAAAAGCACGGAAGATAATGGATCAGAAGACATTGGTAATTTCTCATGACCTACATATGGGATTGTATTAATGCATAGTTAGCCTTCATTGTTCATGAATCTTTTTCAATGTTAAAAAGGAATAATGTGAATGTGGTGCACAAGTGCAATAATAAGGAAGTACCCCCAATACCTCCTACTTTCTTGTTGATGACAAGTGCAACTTTATGGAAAGTGTTTCAAAAATCTCTCATCTCAAATTTAACAATTTTCCATTTTAACATAATAACATCTAAAAGCCATGAAATTGGTTCCTTGGTGTTTTCACATTTTTATTCATGAATATATCTATATTATATTCTTACCAGTTCAAGGATTTTATGTGAACATCTCTCTTTTTGCATTCACCTACTACATTCTCATTTTTATTGCAAAAACTTTTTCAGGAGTACAAAATCAAAAGAAGCAAACTGACGAATCATTTGCGCAAGCATCTCCTGGCCGGAAGGGTGGAATGATTCTTCCATTTGAGCCCCACTCCATCACCTTTGATGAAGTATGGTACTCTATTGACATGCCGCAAGTAAGCACTTTAGTAATTCAGTAATTCCGAAATTTTAATTTGTACTTTCACTAGCTTGTGAAACTTCTTGGATGTGAACTGACTTAACCATAGGAGATGAAAAACCAAGGAGTGACAGGAGAACGATTGGATCTTTTGAAGGGTGTTAGTGGATGTTTTAGGCCTGGTGTTCTTACTGCTCTAATGGGTGTAAGCGGTGCGGGTAAAACCACTTTGATGGATGTCCTAGCTGGTAGGAAAACTGGAGGATACATTGGGGGAGATATCAGAATATCTGGATACCCGAAAAAGCAGGAAACTTTTGCCCGAATTTCAGGATACTGTGAGCAAAATGATATCCACTCTCCACATGTTACAGTCTATGAGTCTTTGCTCTACTCAGCTTGTCTTCGTCTATCTCCTGAAGTTAATTCTCAAACTAAAAAGGTTAGTATATTCCAAAACAAGCATCAATACTGTCTAGTTTGATGCATGATTTGTCGTAGAATAGCACTACTCGTTTGGTAGCACTATGAGCTTTCATGAAGTATTTTCGATTTTTATAGTCATCTTAAATTTAAGAATTGGCAACTCAAAATTAAATACCACAAAAAAGATCCACACAAACAATGATGTCCACATCAGTGATAGATAATATATTCAACCATTATAATCATTTAGGTTCTTACCTTTGGCATTTTTTGCAATTCGTAGTTGTTTGTTCGTGAGATTATGGATCTTGTTGAACTGACCCCACTAAGTGAGGCCATGGTTGGCATTCCTGGAGTTGATGGTCTTTCACTAGAGCAACGGAAAAGGCTTACAATTGCAGTTGAATTAGTGGCAAACCCTTCTATCATATTCATGGACGAGCCAACTTCTGGGTTGGATGCGAGGACAGCTTCTATAGTGATGAGAACAGTGAGGAACACTGTAGACACCGGAAGAACAGTTGTTTGCACAATTCACCAACCAAGCATTGATATATTTGAATCATTTGACGAGGTATACTCTTAATTAAAATTTTACCATAGAAATTTCCCTTGTTGTGAAATTTCCCTTGTGCTATTGTAGCTTCTTCTAATGAGGCAAGGAGGTCAAGAGATATATATGGGACCATTAGGACACCATTCTAGCCATCTAATCAGTTACTTTGAGGTGATGGTCTTTTGTCAATAAGAGATCTTATATCACATAGCTTTTAATATGTGCACATGGTGTAAGATAACTCTCCTTTCATTTATTACTTAGAGCATTGAAGGAGTAAGTAAATTTGAAAAAGATTACAATCCCGCAACCTGGATCTTCGAAGTTACTTCTCCTGCTCAGGAGCTCTCTCTGGGACTAGATCTAGCTGAAACTTACAAAAAATCAGTGTTCTACAGGTTTGTTATATGTTCGTACAACAATGCCTCATGAACTTATGATTCCTTTCCAGATATATCTAGATGGTTCTTGTTTTACAGGAGAAACAAGGATTTAATCCAAGAGTTAGGCAGTCCAAATCCCGGGTCAAAAGACCTCTGCTTCCCAACACCATATGCACAACGTGTATCAACTCAGCTCACTGCTTGCATTTGGAAGCAACACCAGTCATACTGGCGTAATCCTCATTACAATGTAGTGAGGCTTTTCTTCACAATCATCACTGCTTTGTTGATAGGAACCATGTTTTGGGACCTCGGTAAAAAAATGTAAGTTAAAACAGCACTCATACAAATTGTTAACTGTCATTGACCTCTGGAGCATTTTGATTTGTCAGGGAAACACGGCAAGATTTGCTAAACGCTATGGGATCTGCATATGCTGCTGTTCTGTTTGTCGGTTCCCAAAATGTCTATTCTGTACAACCTGTTGTGGCTATTGAAAGAGTAGTATTCTATAGAGAAAGAGATGGCAGGATGTACTCTGTTTTCTCATATGCTTTGGCACAGGTACAAATATCGCTTTTCCCTGCTTTGATTAGTTCCATTGATTTATCAATTCTTAAAAAGAAAACAATCTTGTAGAGTAATATTATGGTATCATCAATTGAGTTACAATGCAAAGTTGTTCCATTAGATGTTTAAGCCTCAGACAGATACACGTAGAGCTGTTTTCACTATAAATTGCCGATATTTTTTTATATTCATTTGTTATGAAATTTTTCCACATTTCCCAAATGCATTTCTTTTTCTCTTGGCAGATCATCATTGAGATACCATATGTCTTCTTGCAATCTGCAACCTATTCTATCATGGTGTATGCATTGGTTGGATTCGAATGGACTGTAGCAAAGTTCTTTTGGTATACCTTCTTCATGTTCTTCGGTTTGTTGTTCTACACCTACTTTGGAATGGTGACCATTGTTGCAACACCAAACTCTAACTTCTCTGACATCATGACTTTCGGATTGATTATGATATGGAACCTCTTCTCCGGATTCATCATTCCTAAAAACGTAAGTTTTTTAATAATTGATGTCAGGAAATGTGCTTTAGTCCTTGTTGTCTAGCTTGAAATTAATGGTTTGGCTCAAGACATGTATGTATCTCATTTCAAGATTTAGCCTCATATGAGTATGAACTCCAACCGGGGTTTTTTTACTCCATACTTGTACCCGGACAAAGACTAAACTCGATACATGACTAATGAAACAATAATCTTGATATTCTTGTGTGCATAGTGATTTCAATGTGGTCTATTAGCGGATGATACCGATATGGTGGAGGTGGTTCTACTGGCCATGCCCGAATGCTTGGGCTCTATGCGGGTTGGTTGTGTCGCAATATGGAGACCTGGAAAACATTCTCGACACTGGTGAGACGGTTAAAGACTTCTTGGATAACCACTTTGGTTTCAAGCATGAGTTCTTGGGTCAAGCTGCAGGTGCTGCGGTTGGGTTTGCTGTGGTTGCTGCTTTCGTTTTCGCCTTCTCAATCAAGGCTTTCAATTTCCAAATTCGTTAAAATTACTTTTGAACCAAAGACCTCAAACTATTGTGATCTTTGAATCATTTGAGATGAGAATCACAATACAAACTATTGGACCGATCATATCCGGAAAAGGAATTTTCCTATATATATTTGATCCGGAATAGTTGGCTATCTGAATGTCCTAGATTGCTTAGGATATCCGTATAAAGAGAGGATATATCTAATATTGACCTAGTACATTAGTTCATCACTTTGGGTCATGTTTAGATCACCTTCTGTTGATCTCAAATGTGGCATACATGTCAACAGGCATTATTCTGTCTAGGGTTAGGAATGCAAGTAAAATCCCGGCCCTCTGGCTCGGTTACTGGACCATACCATACTGAACCAGCTCCTCAAGCCCTTTCTTAAGTCTCTCGGCTGCCAAGAGATTGTTCATCTCAGTTCGCCCTCCAAAAGAGATCCGAATGTGTCCGGGAGAGCCACAGGCTGACCCCAGTATCATTACAACTCGGTGTCTGTGTGCTAGCCAATAGACAACTTTATAGTCATCTTGATACTCGTCAGGTAGTTTGGCCCATAGATAAATTGCGCCTTCCCCTCCCTTCACTGCGTCTTTCCCAAGCGGAGAGAGTGCGTCTACGAGTACGTCTCGGTTCATGACAAGATCCTTGACTTGCTCGGAAACCCACTCGGGACCTACCTCCAAGGAGTAGAGAGCTAGATGTTGGGAAAATATGGAAGCACAAATGGGTATGTTGTCTTGGACCTTTAGGAGTGAAGTGTTGAACCCTTCAACGTCAGATGGGTAAGCTATCTTTTGAAGCAAAAAAAAAAAAAGTAAAAATCTTAGTACTTGGAAACAATCAATATGATTCACTGGACAAACACTTAAGTTCTCTTTGAGATGAATCGAATTAACTTACGTATCCAACACGCCATCCCATCATTCCATACGCCTTCGAGAAGGAGAAAATATTTACGATGTGGTCTCCTTCAATAGAAGAGTGCTTCAGTCCATCATACATGAAGTATCTGAAACCAAAAATGGCATGAGACTCACAAACCTTGGAATCCTGTTCTTCATTCAATAGAGAATCATGTTTACTCAATTTGATGATTCGTTTGTTTCCTTTCTAGATTTCATCTACTTCATAAACTAGTAAGAAAACAAACTTACTCATATGTATTATCAACGATAAGCCAAGATCCTGCCTTTCTACAAATGTCTGAAATCCTCTAATAGACACAAATGGGAAAAAAGATAACCATCAATAAGAGAATTTATGAAAAAATTGAGCAAACAAGCATATCATTATAACACTCCATGAAAG
Organism: Fagopyrum tataricum; assembly: GCA_002319775.1. Lineage (NCBI taxonomy): Eukaryota > Viridiplantae > Streptophyta > Magnoliopsida > Caryophyllales > Polygonaceae > Fagopyrum > Fagopyrum tataricum. Next base: position 31,448,118 of record CM008281.1, on the reverse strand, counting down.
ATAATCACCTTGAGTAGAGGTTGCGGGATATATGTCCCCGATGGATTGCCCGGATTTACCACTGTTACAACCTTTGGTGTTGGCTTTGCTTCTTTCAATGTTTTCTCCAACCAATCTAAATAAAATAATTGTAACACTCCATGTAATTGTTTTCTTTCAATGGTTTACTTAGGGAATCATATTTTGAAATTGTCAAGGGATACCATGAGTCAAGATCACTCAAATTGGGGGCATTTTGTGCACTTTCAGTCCAACAGAGATATTTAAAGCTTTTATCTTGACTTATGATCACATAAGTTCTCACCTGCATCAGGGTATAGAGTCGATGGGTCGCCCGGGCCAACAAGGATCTCATTTATCCAGTCATTTGAAAGGACATGTACGCGTTAAAGTAGTATGGTGCAAACATAACAACAGAATCCCCAGGGTCACATAACACAAGGACTAGATTTGTAAAAGCCTGCCAACAAAATGAGCCAATAACTACCAATAAATCAAAGCAAAATTGCTGTTTGCAAACTATATATCTCGAATTTGTTCCCATTACCTGATTTGCTCCTGCAGTAACCATGACTGATGATTTGTACAATTTGTTTTCTCGTTGCAACTGCAAAAGTAATACAAGATAGTATACTCTCAATTTAAGAAATAAACCAGAAAATCCTCATAACTGATCATATTGTATACATTTCAAGACTGCCTTAGTAGTCAGAGCCTCCCTGAGCTCCGGAATACCTTCATCAGCACCGTATCGGCTAATATTAGGCTCCCATACTAGTTTTTCCACTCTGTTTAATGCCTGCTTTGGAGGTTGCCAATAAACCAATCCCTATATATATAATATAAAAGTTCTTTTTGGAGAATCACCACAAGAGTACAGAAAACATAAAATGTAAAAGTTTTTTCTGAAGAAATTACTCCATAACAGAATGATGTTAGTCTATTTTCCTAGATAGCCATGTAGCATTTTGCAGTTACTACAGCTTTGTTGTGATCTTTCAACGAGTTACTTCGGAAATAGAGAGAGAAGATAAGGTAAAACGCTTTGTGGTTTTGCTGCACAAACCTTGCAGCTAGAGTTTTCAATATACTTTGGTGGATAATGAATACAACCCTAACCTATCTATTTATAACTATAAATAAATAGAGTCCTATAAAAAGATAGAATTCTCTATTAATAGATAGAGTCCTATAAATAATAAAATCTTACAAATAGATAAAATTCCTTATAAATAGATAGAATCCTCCGCGGGAGGCGGAGCCCCCAACACCCCCTGTCGCCCCGGGCCCATTAATCCATGGGCCCAAAATATGTTTTCCCTGGCCCATTGTATCAGTATACCTAGATTTATTGTCTTATTATAACAATCTCCACCTAGACAACATAATCTAATACAAAAATTTGGAAACACATATACAACTCCACGATCTTGTCGCCGGATCCTCCTTGTTTCCCTTGACAGGGGGCTTTCTCACTCATCTAACAACGAGTGACATGAACCAAATCCAAGCAATGCTTGAATTTGTCTGCGGTAACCGGTTTGGTCTTCATATCAGCTGCATTCTGAGAAGTGTGCACCTTCTCCAAGATGATCTCACCAGAAGCTACTAGCCGTGTCTTGTACCTTATGCCTTCTTTCTCTGAGATGCCTTGTTTCTTCTTGAACACCCATTTGCATCCTATTGCCCTCTTACCTGTTGGAAGAAGAACCAGCTCCCATGTCCTGTTCTTATGGAGAGATTCCATCTCCTCAGCCATAGCACCTACCCATCCTTCTTTCTCCTGACTATGAATAGCCTCTCGAAAGTTGGATGGATCATCTGTGCCAATGACTAGAGCATAATTAACTATCTCCTCAAAACCATATCTTATAGGGGCCCTTGTGATGCGTCTGCTTTTGCCAAAAACAAGACTCTCAACCTGTTGTTGATCTACATCATGCTCACCACCTTCTAGTGTAGGTGTGCTAGAATCTGAAAGCTCCACCTCCACTGGTGATCTGGATTCAGTCTCTGTAACTGCAGGTTTCCCAACTTCCTTGGCATGTAGAAGCATTGCCTGCTCATCAAATACAACATCTCGACTGATCATCCGTTTCTTTGCAACAAGATCCCAAAACTTGAAACCCTTCACACCTTTCTCATATCCTAGAAAAATGTACTTCTTAGACTTTGCATCCAGCTTTGTTCGCTCATCACCTGGAATCAACACATATGCTGGGCTGCCAAAAATCTTCAAATTTGATAAGTCTAAACCAGAACCAGTCCATACCTCCTCTGAAACTTTCCCGTCAAGAGAAGTCCGGGGTGATCTATTTATCAAATAGACCGTCATGCTCACTGCCTCTGCCCAGAATTGCTTTGGAAGCCCTGCATTCAATCTAAGACACCACGCTTTTTCTGCAATGGACCGATTCATCCTCTCAGAAACACCATTATCTTGTGGTGTCTTCCACACTGTATAATGTCTCTGAATGTCATGCTCACCACAAAAACTTTGAAACTGAGAATCCGTGTACTCTGTCCCATTATCAGATCTCAGATACTTCACTTTCCTCCCTGTCTGATTTTCCACTTCTGCCTTCCATAGCTTGAATTTGCTAAAGACTTCAGATTTATACTTTAGAAAATACACCCAAACCTTCCTTGAATAATCATCAATGAAAGTGACGTAATACCTAGATCCTCCTAGTGACGACACCTGAGTTGGTCCCCACACATCAGAATGCACATAATCAAGAATTCCACCTGTGTTGTGCTGACCTGTCTTAAAAAACACCTTGGATTGTTTTCTCATCACGCAAAACTTGCAGAAGTCGATCTTACAACTCTTCACACCATTCAGGAGACCTCGCTTGTGAAGCTCAATCATCCCCCTTTCGCCAATGTAACCCAGGCGCATATGCCACAGAGTTGTGTAATCTGTCTCAGAAGCCACGGCTGCAACTCCACCTACAACGGTACTCCCTACCAACCGGTAGATATTACCCGATGTAATCTGCCCCTTCATAACTGTCATTGCCCCCTTACTAGCCTTTACATATTCCTTTTCTGTTTTAAAACAGAACCCTTTTACATGTAAAGTCCCCAAGGATATCAGATTTTTCTTTAGAGTTGGAATGTGACGCACGTCAATCAATGTTCGAATCACACCATCGTGCATCCTCACCTTTATCTGCCCAATGCCAACAACATCACAAGCCTTGTTGTCTCCTAATCGGACGGAGCCAAAAGTTCCAGACTTGTATGTCTCAAACCAATCTCTATTCGGAGTCATGTGAAACGAACATCCCGTATCCATGATCCATACATCTGAGTAGTTGCCTGACGTCACAGAGAGCATATCAGGATCTGCACCATCTGAGTCATCTTTTTGCACCACGTTTGTTGATCTTGAAGATTCCTCTGACTTCTTATCTTCGTACTTCTTCTTCCTGGCAGGACAATCACGTTTGAAGTGACCCTCCTCCTTGCAGAAGTAACAAGTTACTGGCTTTTTACCCATGGACTTAGACCTGGATTGCTTGTTGCTTCCTTCTTGCTTCTCTTTCGTCCTCCCTCTATCCTGGTTGCTTCTAACATACAACCCTTCGCTTTGAGAACTCTCACTGATATGTTGTCGTCATTCGGCTTGTGAAAGCAACGTTGTTGACACCGTATCAAGACTTATCTCGTCTTTCCCACACGTCAACGTCATCACCATATTCTCATATGAAGAGGGTAGAGAACATAGCAAGATCATAGCTTTATCTTCATCTCCAAGTTTTACATCCACCCGAGCCAAATCCCCAATAATTTGATTGAAAATATTCACATGTTTTACCAAGTCAGAACCTTCCACCATTTTCAACCCATACAATTTTTGTTTGAGATACAATTTGCTAGACAAAGATTTTGACATATACCGTTTCTCCAATTGAGTCCCAATCTCTTGACAAGATTTGAGATCAATAACGTGGTATATTACCTCGTCTGCCAAACAAAGCCGAATGACCGACGCTGCCTTCTCCTGCATCTCCTCCCATTCGTCGTCTTTCAACGACTCCGGTTTTGTCTCCTTCAGCGCCTCCAACATCCCCTGCTGCGTTAGCAGATCCTTAACTCGTCGCTGCCAAAGACCGAAGTTTCCAGTTCCGTTGAATCGCGGAACCTCAAATTTTGCAACGGAACTCATCGACAACCTTGCTCTTGATACCAATTGTTGTGATCTTTCAACGAGTTACTTCGGAAATAGAGAGAGAATATAAGGCAAAACGCTTTGTGGTTTTGCTGCACAAACCTTGCAGCTAGGGTTTTCAATATACTTTGGTGGATAATGAATACAACCCTAACCTATCTATTTATAACTATAAATAGATAGAGTCCTATAAAAAGATAGAATCCTCTATTAATAGATAGAGTCCTATAAATAATAGAATCCTACAAATAGATAAAATTCCTTATAAATAGATAGAATCCTCCGCGGAAGGCGGAGCCCCCAACACCCCCTGTCGCCCCGGGCCCATTAATCCATGGGCCCAAAATATGTTTTCCCTGACCCATTGTATCAGTATACCTAGATTTATTGTCTTATTATAACGCTTCAATAGAAGTTAGAAGTGATATCATAATCACAGAAACCGTGTAAAAATGAACTCGATAAAGCTTTTTCTCCTGGACTTACCCTGTCATGAGAATTCCAAACAGCAAACTCTTGGCTAATAGAGCTAAGTAACAATTCTACCTTTAACCTTTTCTTCACTATTTTGAAATACTGAGATTTTTCCAGTTCTTATTAAGTAATGAAACATTATTCAATCCTTACATGATGCTCATAGTGATCAAACGATTCAAACTTCAAGTTCACTTGACATTTAAGAGATGATTATGCTCCTAACCATCGTTTGTTATCCTCAAAACTAGTAAATTCATAGCAACATATCCCATTTCATATAGGAATCTGAAATTTGGAAAATTCTGGAAGCATTTAAATGTGGGTAAACAACAATCTTAAGGGCTTGTTTGGTATTCAAAATTTATAATCTTCAATCCCAGACCACAGTACAAAGCAAAGGGAAACAAACCTGGGCAAGAGACATGGAATCTTTTACACTCCTTACCAACTGTTGAATCTGGAAAAACAAAAAGGAAGCAAGATTACTTCACAATTAACATACCATTTAAAAACACAACTCAAATCCAAGCAGCAAAGTAACAGCTAACATGCAAACTTAGCAAAATTATGCAGAAATTCGGGGCAGAGAAGAAAAACCCGGAAATTACCTGAACCATGACTGGTGATTCAGTCTCCAAGGCTCTCCTTGCAAGTTTGGGTAACTCAGTAGTTAACACCTTGTCTACTTTGATCATATTCAAAACCCTAGCTTGCTGCAATAGAAGAACTAGACTGCTCAACTGGACTGCTCGGCAAAAACTATTGACCTAAAATGGCAACTGAAGGTAAAAGTTTTCTCCGAATGAAGACACCCTTGAGTCTTGACCCTTTGTTGAACGTTGAAATAGTTAGGTTAGATGAAAAGATGTATTAAGGATGAAAAAGTAGAAATTCCCACTCTCTCAAGTCTCCTCTTTTAAATATTCATTTTGGAAGACTCCTCCTTGAATAAATCATCATCAAGGGAATTGACTACATCTGGAAGAAACTGTGGGCGATCAAAACTTTTCCGAGGGTAAAGGACCTTCTCTGGCGTGGATGTATGGACGTCCTTCCATGCAAGGGAAACCTCGTTACTAAGCATGTAGATGTGTATCCCTGGTGCTCTAAGTGCGGTATGTTTGAGTCGGTTATGCACGCTCTTTTTCAGTGTCCACGGCTGAGATGTCTTTGGTCCTCTCTACCACGAATCAGTAAGTGGGGACGGAGAGCGACTTCCCTCCTTGATTGGTTTCAGTTGATCTCGTCCCGGGTCTCGGCTTTGGATCTGCAACAATGGGCTGCTATGATTTCATGTATTTGGGATGCTCGAAATTCGGAGATTTTCAGAGGGGTGTCATGGGAGGCGTCGTGTATTCAGATTGCTGTTGATCGTCTGTGTGCAAATTTTAATTCTGCCTGCTGGCCTGCGAACGTGGGGGGTTTACCAAGGATTCCTGATCATGCTAAGTGGACTCGGCCGCCTGGAGGGGTTATCAAACTTAATTGCGACGCTGCGATGTCTGAGTCAGGGATGACGTCCGTGGGGGTTATAGCTCGCAATAGTCTGGTAGTTGTTCTTCTGGCTTCGTCTAGAGTCCTTTGTGGTGGCTTCACGGTTGAGCATGCTGAGGCTGAGGCGATGCGTTGGGCTCTCCGATTGGCGGTTGAGAGGGGATGGCAAAACGTCATCTGTGAATCTGATTCATCAAACGTAGTCTCGAAACTGTTAGGGGCGATTCAGGTACGAGGTGCTTTGGGTAACTCTCTCTCTGATCTTCGAGGGCTGGCTCGGTCTTTTGTAGTGTGCAAGTGGTCTTTTACTCGCCGATCTGGAAATGAAGCTGCGCACTGGCTGGCTCAACGCTTCTCTGCAGTCCCTGTTCATTTCTCGTCTTTGTTTTGTTTTCCTTCTGAGTTGCTTGTAATCACTGACTTGGATGATGTTAATGCTTAGTTTGATGCTTTCTCTCAAAAAAAAAAATAAAAAAAATCATCATCAATATAAATTTATTAAAATAGAGTACATGAGTACTCGAGTTATAGTGTGACTATTTTAAAATAGCGTTTTTTCATTAAAAGGCTCAAAATTTCTAATTTTTATATTATATTTTTAGCTTTCGTATCTCTTATTTTTAAATTGTATTATTTTTTGGAATTATTTCACGTTACTTTTTATTCATTGAACGATTTGAGTAAATTAATTTTCAGCTATCATATCTATTATGTTGAGTCTTGGCTTCATTAATTTTTTTGTCGATGCTTCGTTATTTGTCAATGTAGATGGCTCCAATTTGCTCTATTTACTCGTCTATGTAGACGACATAATAGTCATTGGAAGCTCCACACGTCTTAGATGAGTTCATTCATATGTTGGCTGAGAGATTCACACTCAAAGATCTCGGGCAACTATCATATTTCCTTGGAGTTGAAGTTAGGCCGATTCAAGATGGTGTTTTTTTGTCTCATTGAAAATACATCACTGATCTCCTCAACAAAGCTATCATGACTGATGCTAAAGCCATCTCCACTCCACTGTCACCGGGAGAAGTTCTACACAAACATTCTGGCGCACCTCTTTGCACTCCAACAGACTATCGCACATTGGTAGGTAGTCTCCAATGTTTGTACCTAACTCGCCCAAATGTTGGTTTTAGTGTGAATAAGTTGTTACAGTATATGCAAAATCCAACCTCAATACATTGGACTGCCTTAAAACAGGTCCTTCGCTAGTACACTGCACTTGGGTGTTCGAATTACAGCAGCCTCATCAACCAACCTACATGTCTTTTCGGATGTTGACTGGGCTGATGGTATATCTCAACAACAGGTCACATAGTCTACATGGGTTCATCTCCTGTTAGTTGGAGCTCGAGGAAGCAAATATATGTTGTTAGATCGTCGATAGAGGCTGAGTATAAGGTAGTTACAAACACGACATAGGAATTGATCTAGATTACATAGTTGTTGCAAGAGTTGAAACAACCTCCCAAACTTCCTCATGTTGTGTATTGTGATAATCAAGGAGCTACATATTTGTCTGTAAACCCATTTTTCACTCGAGAACGAAGCATATAGCTTACCATTTTGTTCGTGAACAGGTAAAATGGACAACTTCATGTTAATTTTGTCTCAACTGAAGATTAGTTAGCTTATGTTCTTACCAAGCCCTTGTCACGTTATTAATTTTACACTCTACTACACAACTTACAACTTTCGGAGGCTGGCTAACTTGAGGGAAAATGTAAACGTTAATATCTTATGTTGATATCCTAGATCTTCATATCGTTCACTTGTTAGATTAGAGAGATTATAGGCTCATGTTAGTTTAAACAATCTATATCTTCTCTCTCTCTATATATATATATCCTCTCACATATATGGAATAAACACAATAGTTGGTTATAGTGTTCATAAGGCAGGTGGTGTGTGATGTGTGTGAGAGTTAAAATAAACTGAAAGGTTGGCGAAAATGTTAAACCTACCATCAACCGACTCATTTCCATTCCTAGTCTCAATCTTCATTTTGACATACTTTATCAATATATTTCTCAAACTTAAACTATATTACGTGATTAAACATTTAGGAAAATTTTCTAAAATAAAATGGTCATGATAAAATGCTATTACAATTTTTTTTTCTAACTATTTTTCTTTTTGTTATTTCATTTCGACTAAATTGGATAACTGACCTATTATAATATTAAGTTTTAGTGTTGGTCTTCTGTTGATAACTTCTTCTTTTTTTTGTTTTATTCCCTTTACTAACTTTTCATTCTTGATTTTTCTCAATTAGTAAGGATGGACATCCTATTTATTTATTTTTTTCTATTTCTATTTACTCATCCATTATTTAAATTTAGAGTAGACTGTGAAATATAATTTGTTAGACTTTTTTAGTCGTATGGAAATTATAATGCCCTATTTTACCAACACGTTTTCGATAGTTTACCTCATCGGTTTGGTTTTTAGACTTTTTTTTTTCTTTCGTAAAACGAAAAAATTTCTACAGGATTCTCCTTTGTCTATTTAGATCGACGATTAGAAATGACCATAAAGAGAGAAATGGGCAAAAATGCAATCGTGTGAATTGTGATGATAATGCCTCTTTAAACATTGGGGATTTGGAGCAGTTGAGAACAACAACATAAATTTTTAAGAAAATGACACCAAAATTTATATTTTAGTCAAACTGCCCCGGCACAACAATATAATGCCTCTTTAAACATTTGATGGACTATTTTTAATGTTATGTATCCACCACAAATTACCAAAAGGTTACCACACTTAAGGCAAAAAGCGAGCCAAAAATTTTCTAGTCAAGCCAAGATCGAATAGTTTAGTTTTTTTTTGCTGGCGTACGCTTGCAAAGTGTGACCTCACATTGAGCCACAACAAATTATCAAACGGTTACCACACTTATGGCAGACTCCGGGATGAATATTTTATTAGTCGAGCCAAGCTCGACTAATTTAGCTTATATAGTAGTCATGTTATTAGAGTCGAATGAGCCGAGTTTTGACATATTTATGTTCATCTCATTCATTGATAAAGCGAGCTAGTTTAAGTCAAACTACATATTTAGTTTTGTTTTAAAAATTGAAGAAGCTCGAGCCGAGCTCAATTAACTTGACTGTCCCAAGTCTCAACCCTTAGATAAATTACACACGTACTTTACTTACATTTTTTTTCGGCCCAAGGCTTTTTTGGCAGAAGTTTTAGTATAAAAGGAAGACCTGAATACCTTCCAAGGGTGCCCGATTAGAGTTAGATTTTACCATAGAGAGGGGGAGTCGTCTCATATCCTGTCGTCTTCTTCATCAATTTTCTTCTTAGATTTCCATAGTTTTAGATTAAAGATTCAAACTTTGTTGTCAATTTTTGTTCAAATACGCTTTGTAATCGAGATTTATTTCATTTGATGGATTTACATTCATTAAAGGTGAGTTCTTTCCTTTCCCTCTTTTATTGTTTCCGTTTTATGCATTATTTGTCTTTCTTAGAATTAATTTGTGATTTTGATACGATGATTATTAGCTAGAACTATTGTGGTTCCAAGATGAATACAGAATTGTTTATGGCTTTAACTATGATGAAATAGATTGTACTTTATATTCGGTTTGAATTGCTTGAAACCCTAATGGTTGGTTTGGAATGAATCTAGGTTAGAACCTTCTAAGCTAGCAACCTGAGTTGAAATTGAGACTTTCCCGGTGATATTCTTTCTTAGATACAGAAGTAGATTGACCATAGGTAATAAATGTGAAAACCTCTATTGGAGAATGTGCCTGATTACTACCTGAGTTAGGCAATTTCCGAGACTTACCCGGTAAGGGGTTGCTTAATCCTTAGTTAGAGAATTCGGTTTGTGTAGGATTTTCACCCTAGATACCTTGAGACTTACCTGGTAATAGATAGTTAGGATTGGAATTAGATGATCTTGCGACTTACCCGATAATAGATCTTCACTGGAGAAATGTTCATCCTTGTTGCTTTTCTACCATATATTCTTTGAGTTATCCTGAGTCCATATGTCATAAACAATGATCTTGAACCCTTAGAATCCATTCTTCCATTAATTGATTATCTTTTGTTTGTTTTGCTTTATAAAACTATTTTCGATTGAATTTGATATTCAATTGTAAACAACCAAAAACCTCTCAAAAACATTGATCTTCTTTCCCTTATATTTTCTCACCTATTTATTAGTCTAGATTTACACTATCATTGATCATAATTGCAAATTGAATCGCTCAGTCCTTGTGTTCGACCTTGGAATACTTGCTATACTTCGTACGATCCATACATTGTGGGTTCGCTACTTAATTGAGTATTTATTACAACTTATAAATTTAAAACTATCATATCGTGTTTTATGAGCTTGTGAATCTTTATCATATTGATAAGGATTTGCGGGGTCATAAATTAGCGAACAAAACATTTAGAAAAAATTTCTAAAATAGAACGGTGATATAAAATGTTATTATAATTTTTTTTCTTGGAAAACAACACTATTTTTATTTTTTGTTATTTCATTTCGGCTGAATTGGATAACTGATCTATAATAATAAGTTTCAGTATTTGTCTTTCTTTCATAACTTTTTTTGAAAAGTTTTATCCATTTTCACTAATTTTTTATTCCTGATTTCTCTCAATCACTAAGGATGGACATCCCATTTAATTTTTCTTTCTATTTCTATTTACTCATCCATCATTTATATTTAGAGTAGACGGTGAAATATAATTTGTTGGACTTTTACCCGTATGGAAATTATAATGTCCTATTTTACCAACGCGTTTTTGATAATTTAACTCATCGATTTGGTTTTTAGACTGTTTTCTTTTCTCTCGTAAAACGAAAAAATTTCTACAAGATTCTCCTTTGTCTATTTAGATCAATGATCAAAAGTGACCATAGCATGCCAAAAAAAGAAAAGGAAAAAAAAAGAATGAGCAAAAATACATTTATGTGAATTTATGATGATAATGCCTCTTTAAAACGGGGGGAATTATTTCCACCCATTTAAGCATATATTGAATTAAGTCACATCAGTCAAATCATCTTTTTATATTTTTTCTTTTTATCCATAACTTTCTAGAATTTTTATTAGAGATACCTAGTTTATAATAAGTTGCATTTATATCATTGTTTGTATTTTAAGTCGTATTTTGTACTTTTTGTGTGTTTTTGTGTGATCTTGTCATTTGGTATCAGAGCCAAGTAGTTAAGTAAACTTAAAAAATTAATTAAAAAATCCAAAAAAAAAAATTTAATTAAAACTGGAGGTTTCCGAAAATTGTCCACACAAAACAACACCACATGCAAAACATTTAAATACTGGACAAGGTCATCACGAAGCTGTTTTAAATACTATAGTCGACAATATTGCAGATTTAAAGGCAAGTTTACGACAGTTGCGATCAAATGTTGCTAAATATCGGGAAGAAATATCTGCTACTTTATTAGCCATAAAAGAAGAAAATCAAAAAATAGTTTTTTTAATCATAAACGAGATCCGAAATCTTGGAGCAACAACTAGTCTAAACCCTCAAACCAAAAAACCTGTCGGTTTTCCTTATAAGTATCCATTTCAAAACGAAAATCCACAAAAGAAGTTTTCAGTACCAAATTTAACTAAAAAGCTAGAAACAAAAGAAGAAGTCGAAGAAGAGCCAGAAAATCAAGGAGACACTTGATATGTCTGACAAAGAAATGAGTTATTTTAGTAGTGACGAATCTGGTTACTACACTGATGAAGAAAAAATGTATCAACAAATGGGCTTAATTAAACTAAAAGACCTAGAGACTATACCTTTAAGTGAAGTTAAAAGAAAAATAGATAAAAAGATGGGAAAAAGAGTTGTAGACGTTAATGAAGTAGAAGAAGAAATAATCCCTGAACAAGAAGTTAACAAGGCCGCTAGATCTTGTTATAGAGTATATGAACAAGGGTCCACGAGTCAACAAAACACTAGCCTAAGACCCTGGGAATTTTTACAAAAAACAGCTAAGTTTGGAGTTAGGATTATGCCAAACCATAGACCTAATAAAAGAGAACTCCTACTTGAACCCATCAGTGAAACCGGATATAAACTTAGCCTAGATGGGGTAAGAAATCGAGAAGATGTGATAGACTTTTGGAAGAAGTTATGATGATTGTCTTAAACATGAACCCTGAATGGAGATCTGCAAATTTCCTAAATTACATTGAGCATAGTCTGTATGGAATCGTGGCAGATTTGTATGAAGGAATAGATGAAGAAACTAAAGAAGCCTTAAGGGCAGTAGAACCACCAGATGTCATGTTTAGGCAATTCTGCAAAGTCTTAGAATATGAATCTGTTGGAGACAGAGATGATAAAGATAAAAAAAAAACTAATCAAATGGCAAAGAAAATTAAATACTCTTGAAATTTGTAATATGAGATTTTTAGAAAATTATCTTTCAGAATTTGAGTATTATTACTATAAGGTGGGAGAAAATACAATTAATCTTCAAATGTTATTCGATAAACTTCCTAAACCCATAAATGAAGAAATTAGTGAAGGGTACCAAGAATGGATAGAAAAATATAACTCAAGGCACATTCTAGGAAATAGATTAAGATTCATTAGAATATGGGTTGAAAAAAAATGTCGAGAAGTTAAGGGAACTCAACATATGAAATGACAATTTCTAAATTGTTGGGATCTGCCTGGAGAATGGGGATGTAACCGAAGGGATAACCAGAAAAACGGATATGGAAGGAAGTATTATAGAAAGAAAAGCTTTAATAAACAAAGAGAGGAAAAATATCAGAAAAAATATTATAGAAAACCTTTGTTAAGAAAAGAAGGTTTTTTAGGAAAGCTTCTTATTGTCATGAGAAGAAAAAGAGTTGTAAATGTTGGGCATGCGGAGAAATAGGTCATTATGCTAATGAATGTAAAAACAGAAAGAATAATAAATTAGCTGAAGCTCTAGGGAGCTTAAATTATATTGAAATAACAGAAGAAGAGGCTCTTGAACTAGCCTTAAATAATAATAAGGGAATTGTAGAAGTAGTGGAAGAAGATGAGGAATCTGAAAGTTCAAATTATGAAGAAGTATGTGAAATGATGGAAGGAGATGAAAGTGAAGCTTAAAGAAAAATGAAAGAAATGTTTTCTTCAGGAGAAACAACTGGAAAAAATGCATAGATCAGGGGCTGAATTCCCGATCATTGCAAAAGAACAGTTCTTGAAAAGACAGTTCTTTCCAGCATTCTCAAAGTTCGTGTGTGAAGAAATGGCTGGAGATATCGTAGTAAAAAATAATGAAAATCAAGCAACTGAAATAAATCTAATTAATTGGAAAAAAATATTCAAAAACACAACAAAGACAAAAGTATAAATACATTTATGTTTGTGCAATTCAGGTCATCATTACTCCATTACAAGACTTTGGTAAGAATGTGCATTGCATTAACTTTGTTTGTGATACTAGGCACAAAAAATTTAGTGATCAAACTATTAGTGGAGTAATATGAAATCTAAGTCAAGGACCAGTATCTTGGGTGTGTAGACCCAATTATTACGTAAGTCTAGAAGATTAGTTTGCACATAAATTTTTAGAACTAAAATTGTTAACTGAAGGAATTAGTATGCACAAAGGAACTTGTCCTTTACAACTTAAATGGAAGGTCATTTATAAATTGGAAAATACTACCAACCCACCTGAAAGAATTCGAATGGTAATATGAAGTAGTCGGCCTAGGGAAAAAAGTAGTACCAGTCAAAGTAAGGCCGGATCAAATAAGTTTAAAGACAATATGGATCAATGCCTTCGAAAATCCTTCTACTCCTAACCAAGGAAGAATTTTAACTACTGATGAAGAAGGAAAAATTCATACAAATTCTCATCCACCTCCAATTTATAAATGACCTTCCATTGATGAAGAAGGAGGCTCACTGTACGCCTTACTCAGTGCACCCAGGTACGAGTAAGATGTACCAGGATGTGAGACGCTCATATTGGTGGGGAGGGCTAAAGCCCGACGTGGCCAGATTTATGGCACAGTGTGCGACTTGTCAGCAGGTCAAGATCGAGCATTGTAGACCTGGAGGTGAGCTTCATCCACTGCCTATACCGCAGAGGAAGTGGGAGGACGTCACCATGGATTTTGTGACTGGGTTGAGACCGAGCAGGAGCTTTGATGCCATCTGGGTTATAGTTGACAGATTGACGAAGACGGCACGTTTTATCCCTATTCGGGAAACGTGACCAGTGAGCAGATTGGTTGAGGAGTACACTAGACAAATAGTGAGACTCCATGATGTACCGAGGACGATCGTCTCAGACAGAGATGGGCTATTTACCTCGAGGTTTTGGCAGCAGATTCAGACTGCATTGGGGACGAGTTTGCACTTCACGACTGCGTTCCATCCTCAGACAGATGGTCAGTCAAAGAGGACCATTCAGACATTGGAGGATATATTGCGAGCTTGTGTGTTGGATTGGGGACAAGTGTGGACGGATCATCTCCCACTAGTTGAGTTCTCATACAACAACAGCTGGCATGCATCGATTGGGATGGCCCCATATGAGGCACTGTATGGACAGAGATACCGCACGCCGTTATGCTGGGATGAGCCTAGCCGTGTTAGTGGTTTGACACCTTATCACGTTCAGGATGATGTTGCCCGTGTAGCACTGATTAGGGTGCGGATTGTAGCGCCCGGAATTTATTCCGGACTTAGAGCACCTTGTAGTTTATCCCGTAGGCCCGAGATGCCGAGTGCCGGGATTTATTCCTACGAAAATCCCGAGCCGACTCGTCGTTTTTCCTCTTTTTCCGCGTTCTGACCCTTCGTTCCGGGTTAAAAATGACAAGGGGTCATTTCCGACCCCTCGGTCCGTGTGAGGGACAAGAGTTCAGCTGACCCCTTGATCCCCACACCTCCCTTTCAGCCCTTGTCTCCCTCTCTTTCCTCCCTTGCTCACATTTCACATTACTTCTTTCTTTCACTCTTCCACACTCCCTCTCTTCTCTTCCCTTCTCATCTCTTCTCCATTGTTGCTTGAGGATCCAAGTTGTGGACTGTAGAAGAAGATCCCAGTGTTGTTGGTAAGCTCCTTCCTCTCCCTTCCCTCTCTTCATTGTTGTTTTTCCCTTCTTTTTCCTCCCTCCTTCATCCATGGCTATGGAGGAAGATCTTGTGGAGTTTTTCTCAACTCTTTGCATGCCTAGGTTCTTAGCTCGTTTAGGTCAAGGAGAGGTGCCTAAGACCCGTGGTGGGTGTTTGGAGAAGATCCAGCAAGAGAAGAAGGACTTGGGAGCCAAGAATCCACGATCGAAGACAAAGAAGACGACGCTCTGCACAGAACCGCGGGGGCGGCTCAGCCCAGCCGCGGGAGCGGCCAGCCGCAGGGGCGGCACAACACCGCCGCGGGTGCGGCCCGGCACGGCCGCAGGGGCAGCTCCTGGCACTCGGCGCAGCCACCGCGGGTGCGGCTCCTGGTTCCGCAGGGGCGGCTCCTGTGTCCGCAAGGGGCGCCAGCTTGACTCCGCGGCTGCGGTTTCTACAACAGTAGGCTTCTCCTCTCCTTCACTATTCGTTCCTTCCTTAGATTTGTTGTTGAATCATGTAGTAGCATGCTTAGGATGGCCTAGAGTAGCTTGAGAATGCCACTTAGTGGTTGTGAACCTAGAAGCCCTTAAGGCTCGATGTAATTGTTGGATATGAGCATGTGAGCATGATGGATCTTCTAGGCTAGCTTGTGCCTCTTTGGTGAGTAAACGTATAACGTCGACTAACCGGTACAAAACGTGTGTCCCCTGATATAAGTGCTATCGAACGGATCACTGTAGGCGGACCTTGGTTAGGAGTGACAATCGTCATAGGCAGATATGTGTGTGCGCAAAGAACAACGACAAATAGGGCAATCTGATATTATGTGGCTGCAGCACATGCAACAATACGTAACTCGATCCACCACCTTCTTATACACGGAGACCCGATCGTCCAATAAACATTATTGATCACTTGGTCGATGGTTAAGTATGTGGTGCACTGCATGGATCAAAATCTCAAATTAAGTCATTAATATAAAGGGTATGATAATTTAAATAATAAAATCAAATGATTACCTAATGTGATCAAACTCACTTCGAACACGAGGATCCACCGGCACAAGTTCACACTCGGATTAGAATGGGAAATGGAACTTT
>CM008281.1:31287566-31422899 GCA_002319775.1 Fagopyrum tataricum | reverse complement strand
TTTGTGCCTTGTTGGAAAGGTCCGGTGAAATTGTTGTCTTTTTTCTTCTATTTGGTATATTAAGTTTCTTCTACTTCTGTTTTTGCTACTTGCTGTCTTTTTTTTGCTACTTGATATTGTCCTAGGTTCATAGTGCTAGACTAGGTTGATATTGTCCTAGGTTTTGTTTTTACTACTTGCTGTTTTTTTTAATACTTGATGTTTTTTTTCCTACTTGCTGTCTTTTTTTTGTTTTTCTACAATTTGTGTTTATTTTCTATTTTAGTTCAGCTCAATCAATTTATTAGTCTTCTATTTGTTTCTGTTCAACTTAGTTGCTGTTTTACTACTTTTTTTATGTTTCAGTTTTGTTTCATAAATTATCTATTAGTAGAATGCTCCTATTTTGTCATTTTTCTTCTTGTTTTAGTTAAGCTCAAATCTTTTTCTGTTTTTCTGCTATGTGTTTCAGTTTAGCTCAGTTTATGTATAGAGACTACTAACTGGTTATTTTTTATATGTGATTGTTATGTACTTTTATGTAGTGTTGTTATTGTAAATTATATTGTATTCATTCATTTTATGCTAATTAAGTAACATATGACCATGCATCCTCTCATAATCAAGTATATATTTATACGTAGGAATCATTGGGCATTGTTGGTCTTGCATCCTCATAAAGGTTTTGTGTATTGGGTTGACCCATTACATGGTCAACACAATGGAGATCTTGAATTGTTAGTTGATTTGTGAGTATTTTTTTTTATGAATTTAGAAAAATAAACCACTTATATCATACTCTAATGATATATTTTTTTTGTACGTAGGAGTTACACTCTAATATATACTAATTTGTCACAAAACAAGCCTAGAAAAAAATCTTTGTGCCATGTCATCAAGGTTAGTTCTCTACTTGTATTTTTTTGCCTATGATTTTATATGCATACATATTGTTTATATCATATTTTGTGAAAACCAGTGTCCACACCAACGAGATTCTACTCAGTATGGATATTACGTGCTGAGGTTTATGCGGGACATAATATTGAGAAGGAGTCACATTGTCCCAAAGATTGTACGTCCTTTAAACTAATCAAAATTTATTTTTTTCTTCATTTCAAAGTTTCTATAAACTTTTATATTTATTTATTTTTTCAGTGGTATGGTAAAAAGGATGTTTACTCAAGTGATGAAGTTGATGAAATTCGAAAGGAGATGATGCAATATTTACTTGAGCTCATCTTTTAGGTATGCTTGTGTAATATATCTAGAAAAAAATAAGAAACGTATTTTATTTTTTATGGAATTGGAGCAAGTTATTTGGTTTTCTTTTGCATTGTGATAACTTTTTATTTATCAATTGGTCTTATCTCTTTTCCAGTCGATTGGCTACCAGTGGAAGATTCTGACATTAAAGCTACCTAGGAGAGTGATCGAAGAATGACTATATATCTAGAAGTTCTATGTTGGGTTTGTGCTTTTGGATTCCAAAGAACATACTCTTATTGTTTTGGACCGATGAACTACTAGAACCGTTTATTGACATTGTTATGTTTAGGAATATGATTTCTATCTTTGAACATACTTTTATGAGAAGATCTATTGTGAATTGAGTAATATGATTTGTGTTTGTAAGATATCTACATAAGAGGTTGTATTACATATATAGGATGTATATATTCGGTTATTTAATTTTTCTTTTAAAATTGTAAATTATCAAATACCCCGGACATTTATCTCCGCGGTATATACCTACATAAGAGGATATGAAAGAAAGCTTATAACGCGGACGTTAGGTACAATATATCGCGGACATCGCAGAGAATATAACACGGACGTCGCATAAATTTTACCGCGGATGCCACAAATAATATACCGCGGATATGACATACAATATGTCGCGGATGTTCTTACAGTATAACGCGGACATAACTCCACACTATAAAGTGTCAACCAATATCCGCGATATATTGATATATATACCGCGGATATGAGCATGGTATATACCACGGAGATATTTAAATCCGCCGTATATACCAACAAATATAGCGGATATTGTGGAGGGAAAATACCGTGGATATTATATATCCGCGGTATATAGGTGTTCCAATACCACGGATGTTGATTAGGAACGTCCGCGGTATTTGCTCTATAAGCAAATACTGCGAACATGTATAACGCGGATCTAATACGCGATATATTCCCTCAAATATCCGCAGTATTTCCACTGTATTGTAGTAGTGAGTCCTCATTCTAGTCCTGCATTTATGGTTAGAAATCATGCTGAGGAAAAAAGAGGTAAAGCTAGAATGGTGATCAACTATAAAAAGTTGAACGATAATACTGTCTTTGATGGCTATTATATCCCTAATAAAACAGTCTTATTTAATAGAATCCAAGGAGCCACTTGGTTCTCTCAAATGGACTGCAAAAGTGGATATTGGCAAGTTAAGATGGATAAAGATAGTATTCCGTTAACAACATTTAGTGCACCTCAGGGACATTATGAATGGTTAGTTATGTCAATTGGACTAAAAAAATGCACCTCAGATATTTCAAAGGAGAATGGATAAGATATTTGAAAACCTAAAACATTGTTGTTTGGTTTATATAGATGATATCTTAATTTTCTCTAAAACACTAGAACAACACATGCATGACCTTAAGGTTGTAACGCACAAATGCATAAATCATGGCATCATCTTAGGACAAAAGAAGTGCATCTACGCAGAACAAGAAATAGAGTTTCTTGAGTTAAAAATAAAAGGTGGAGAAATAGTATTGCAAGAACATGTTCTAGAAAAGATAGAAAAATTTCCAAACAAAATAGAAGATAGAAAGCAACTAGAGAGGTTTCTAGGATGTCTCACATATGCTTCAGACTTTATCAAGGATTTAGCTAAGCTTAGAAAACCTCTATAAGTTAAGCTTATAAAGGAACAAATTTGGACTTGTACCAATCTAGACACTCAGATAGTTCAAGATCTTAAAAACGTTGTAAGAAGTTACCAGTTTTAACCTTACCCAATGCTTATGATGATCTAATACTTGAAACTAATGCAAGTAACTATCATTGGGGAGCTATCTTCAAAATCAAAAAAGATAATAAACTCTGCAGGTATAGTAGTGGAAGTTTCAATAAAGCCGAATGCAATTACACTACTATGGAGAAAGAAATACTTGCTATCCTAAAAGGGATAGATAAATTTATAATTTTTCTTACTCCAAAACATTTCACTATCAGAACTGATTGCAAAGGAATATTAGGATTTGTTCGTAATAATCTGAGTAATATGAAAGCGCAAGGGAGGCTCCTGCGTTGGCAACTCACACTTAATCAATATTCCTTTGATATTGAACATGTGCAGGGATCAAAGAACTCTCTGGTAGATAGCCTAACTTGAGAGCTTGAGTATGAGTCTTCCCAAGCAATCGATGACATCTTCCAGCAGACCGAAAAGAAAAACTATAATTGGAAAACTATATCGGTCCCCATGGACGACAATCGAAAAAGACGAGTTGGACGAAATGGTACAGTCTGCCCTCTTGATGCCAATAGAGGAGACAGACAAGCAAAAATATAAAGAAGAAACTGATTATCATCTAATATGGGTTTCTCCTCTTAGTTATTACTATGTTAATCTTATACAAAAATTTTCAGAAAAAGATCTCGAAATGGTTTGATCCTATCCTGCGACAGAATGACTCGGAGAATTCTGGAGCTGGAGATAGTCAAGTTCATGCTTTGCCTTTCTTTTGATGTTCAAGAAAAGATGAGAGGCTACTGGAAGTACAAAGAGTTTCCTAGCTAGTATACTTATGTGATGAGCGGTACTAAATGTCCATAATATGATATTTACCATGAATGGAGCACCTTGACAAACGAATTTAATAGATCTGGGATGAAGGCATTAAGTTTACCGTCAAACCCAGCTAGAGAAGAAGACATTCTATATGCTTGGGATTATGGGATGTGTCATGGTCTATTCGGAGGCCTTCCAACACCGTGGAGTCCACTTAGAAAGCATTTTACAAAATTTCAAAACTATGTGTTCAACAGGGCCAAGATATGGGAAGGATTTGGGAACCTATTGTATTATATTCACCCAACAGCTATGGAGGTTGAAGGAGAAAGATCAAGGGCACCACATTACTTAATCATATTCAGAACAATTACAAATCAGTTCTCTCGAGATCCAGTCTTTGTAACTCAACCTACCATTAAAGATCATATCCAAGCCAGAGGAACCGGGTTTTTCTACATCTATGAATATATCAAGCAACACATGAAAGATAAGAACAGTACTATATTCAAGATTGGTTTTACTACGGTGGTAATTCCTGAAGTTTTACGACCATATTTCTCAGAAGCCATCGAGTCCTCAGATTCAATTTCAGACTACATAAAGGACTTAGAGTTGGGAGCATTCATGTCTTCTGAATGTCAAGATGCTTTCTACGACACCCTCTTAAGTTGAGATGAAGAATATACTAAGAATACTTATGACGCCATTAATGAGGATTGCAATAGTGATTACGAAAACAATATCGGAGAAGAAGGAATGTACAATATCAATTATTGCATGGATTAGTCAGAAACATCATCATCACAAGCTTGAAGGAATCTCGTGAGTGTTGTGTCAGAGTCTGTCACTTTCTTTCATCTTTTTCTATCTTTTTGAATTATTGAACGTTGGCACTATTGGCCATGTGAGTGAGTCAAACTCACTAGTGTATGTCGGGGGTAAAATGGTAATAGAGCAAAGGCATCCAATGCCTCTCCGCCTCTATAAATAGACCCCTTGTGAGTCATTGTAAGGCATCGAAAGTCATAGAGTCTAAGAGTGAGAAACACCAAAAACTAGAAAGAGAAAGTGAAACGATTTTGAGCTTACAGAGAAGTGGTTCCTCCTCTCTCTAAGATCAAAACACTTCGATGGATCTTTCTAGCTTGAAGTGTTTGAAGTTAGTCGAGTCTTTAATTTCGAGTGTGTTTGAGTGCTTGTAATCCTCTATCAAATTCAATAAAAGTTTGTTTCTAAGTCAGGGAAAGCTACTTAATTGAAAGCTATGTTTTGAATAATCTATTTTATTGATTACATTTCCTCCATCCTCATAAAAGAGAGATTTGAGTGAGTGACTACGGTCTGAGGTAGGAAACGAAACAGATTTGTGTTGTGCTTGGGCTAAGGTTGTCCTGGTTGAGGATTAGCAACCCCTAGAAAGCCGGAAAAACACCGGAGGTCCAGTGATTTTACGTCTAGGTAACGGTCAAAATTCTCTCATTTTAATTTCTTAATTATGGAGCATGGTGGGCATGTGATCATATAAAATTTATTATTCATAATATAGTTAGTAGATTATGGTAGCAAGTACCACGTAAAGTCCATAAATTAAAACAAGTGTGTTAGTTTCGATAATTTTGTGTAATATATAAAATTGTGGCTAAAATATGTAATTTGACTAAAAGTAAGGATAAAAAGTAGGAAAGTAAAAAAATCAATACTATTCATCGATAGTAACTATTAAGGGGCGTAAATAGTAAAATTTGGGAATTTGAGGCAATTGAAACGACAACACTAATTGATGGACAGGGACGAAAAATGACACCAAAATTTATATTTTAGTCAAAATGGTCCTGGCACAACAATAACCGTTCATTCCCACTTGTAGTATAATACTAGTGCACGTGTTACATGTGATTATGTGAAAAGTTTCTCAATCAGTGTAATAAAAAATAAGTTTGATGGACTATTTTTAATGTTAATTGATTTTTAAATGTAATTTCACTTGATCTATGTGATGATTTACGCTTGTATATTATACTAGTTATTCATTTATAATCGAGTTGATCATGATTTTTCTTCTTTTTTTTTGGCATATATTGAATCTATCACTTACATAAAGCCAAATAAATATAGCATTAGAAATTTATTCAAGAAAAACACTTACAAAGATTGATGAAACATTCAACATGAAACCAAACCACAATACAAACTCATAAAGAAACAACAAAACAACATGAAATCAACCAAATTTCAAACTTGATATTCAAAAAACAAACTAAATCAATTCATCTCTACCATAATCAACTCCAATAGCCTTCATCTCATCACCTTTCTCCTTCTCCTTCTCATACTCCTCCAACTCCTTCAACCACAAATCCCCAAACTCACAATCCTTCCAAGCCTCAAACCAAGGCCCTCCAAGAGTATAATGAACCGCTTTCGGGTAACTCGTCGAATCCCCTTCGAAAACCCGGTTATGCCCTACAAGAAAGTTCCAAACAAAAGGCACTGAACCAATCTCACAATCCTCAAGCCATTGAAACCTATGCAAATAAGCTCCACTTTGAGTATTCACAACTTGAGGTGTCAATACTTTGTTCTTCTCATGCCCACAATTGTAAAGCACCATTGATGACCAATTCTTTCTAGGGTAAGAAACCTGAACTGCACCATCCATTTTTGTTGTTTCTTTAGGCGTGTAATCATGATGAACACACATTATAGCGTAGTTCTCGTCGATTAGATCTACGAGCTCTTTGATGTCGGATAAGTAGAGGAAATCGCAATCGATGAACATTGCCCATCCTGTGAAATTGGCTAAGTATGGAGTTAGGAAACGAGTGAAGGAGAATTCTGTGCTTTCTGTGTTTCCCCTTTCTCTCCAGTAAAGCCCTTGTGATTTCAGCTCGTTAAGCTTGATTGGGTGGATTTCTATGGGGATTGAAGCTTGCTTCAAGAGAGAATGCTTACAAACCTCGTACGCTATGTCTTCTCTCGAGTCGTAGCCAATGTAGATTTTGAAAGGCTTTGGCTTCGGCTATTGGAAAATGCTGAATGATTAGTAAAGTATTTAAAATTTTTGAATATAATATAGTATAACAATTTATAATTTCAAATATAGATGAACAATTAATAGTATAGTTTGACAATTTTGGATACAACTTTGATTTAAATTTAAACAATTATAACTTTTCACCATAAGTATTATTTAATTTTACCGTAAGAACCTTTTGATAGGATCCTAATTATATATATATATATATATATATATATATATATTTATATTTTGTTACATTTTGTTACAATTATGTCACTCTTATTTGAAAAGCACATCCGTGTCATAGTTGTTTATATTTGAAAAGCACGTACGTGTGCTATGGTGTATATATTTGCAAATGCAAATGCAAATGCTATCAGTTTTTCATATCCACGCTTCGAGAATTGAAGAAGATTTACGCCAAGTGAATGGGTTGGGTGTAGTATATATTCGCTAATTACAATTCTAACATATGATTACGAGACTTATACAAACCTCATTTTAAAATCATATTAGCTTTTTTTATATATTTTTTTAATTTTTTATATCTAGTACGTCTAAGACGTGAAGAAGATGCACGTCTAAGGGTAAGGTAATTTGCAAAGACGCATTATAGCGCATTATAAGTTGATAAGAGTATGTAAACAGGTTTGGAAACTTATTCTAAATATTAACATTATTATTTAAAAAACTAAACGCTAATCATAAATACATAAATGGTTATAATTAGAAATATTAACACTAATATTAAAAATAAAATAAACAAATAATGTAAAGAAAACAACAACTAAAGTTCATCGAAAAATGTATATACACACACGAAAGATTGGCTCGATTATGTGGGTTGCTGGTGTTTACCTCGGTGGCGTTCGTGGCAGGGATGGCTGCCGACATGGTATCTTTAGCTTGAAGGAATCCTAGATTGGGAGCTCGAAAACGAAAGACAAAGAGGAGAAGTCTTACATGAATGAGAAGAAGGGAAACTTTGAAGATTTGATGAGTGAGCAATGGAAGGAGGCAATAGGAAGAAGACAATCAAGTATAAGAATCCGATTGTGCGTGGGACCTAAACTAAATGACATGATGCGATTCCAAATTTGTCTATGTTTATAAATTATAACTAAAGTCCAAATTGATAATATGTTTTTTTTTTTTTGTTTTTTGGTAAAATAACAATGGTGGTTATGAATTATGATTATGATTCTGTGTGTGGATATTAATGATTTGTCATCTGACATTATTTCATGGAAATTATTATAACTTATATATTCAAATTAACTTACATAAAATTATTAATTTTATTATAAAAATTATGACAAACTTCATTAAGTGTATTTCTATGGGTTAATCAACTAAAGTGGTGGTTGAACTTGACTTTATGGTACCTTAACAAATACGTATTGGTGAAGGAAAGATCAAATGAGGATGACAGTAAAAGAGTAACATTTTAGAAGAAGGAAATGTAAAGAGTAGAATCACACAACACGCAATACAAATACTGGTAGTCTGGTGTACTAATCACACAACAAACGCAGGAAGCAGTGAAGCACAATACAAGACAAGTGAGCTACAAAAAACACCCAGTTAAGGAGTAGATTGGTATTTCAATCTGTCAACACTGAGATGGGCTTTTTCTTGGCCCACTTTATTTCGGCCCAATTTCTCTGCCATTACATGATGCATATATATATGCCTAGGGTCTCTTTCACTATACACCGGCCTCTTTCTCTTCGTCTCTTTTAAATCTATAGAGGCTCCAACACATAGCTTCTATTTTTCTCATTTTGATGGTGTCCTTGGCACTACATACATAAAAAAAATTTGACATTATTAATAAGATCATGAAACAGATAGGATACTCTTATACTTACGGGTATCCAAGATAAATTAGATCCGAAGAATAAAATTTTTTTATTGTTTTTTCGGTTAATCAACTGATATCTTTTTTTCAACAATATGGCTTGGTTAATCGAATTGAGAATATTTTTGGGGTTTACGGGAAGGTTAAGGTTTATAATTTTGGTGAATTAACTAAAAACATGGTAATCAAAACAATATGTATGCCCCCATGTCCTGGTTAACCAAACTTCTAACTAAAAAGCACTTAAACCGGACCGGTTTTTAAGGTTAAGCAAAGATTAAGGGTTCTGAAAATATCGGAAATTCTTCTTTAAAAAACCATCGGTTCTCATATCTTATATTCTCAATCCTTTCCATAATTTTTTTCACAAAATTTATTTACTTTCACAATGACACTCATCTACTGCAAGCCATAAACTATCATATATCAATCTTATACCATATATATACTAATATCTAATATACTCATATTTATGGGTTTTGTTCTCCTAGAATTGCCGGGTGCAATTCAAAAAATCCCATAGAAAAAATTAAACTCAAAAAAAGATAATTGGAAATAAATAAAAAATGAAGAGAGACTAAACTTAATCTATTGGATTATCATTTGTTGGTCGAAATTCATTCAATTTGAGGTGAAGTTTTTTTTTTCCAAAAACTTCACAATAACTAAACTCGGTATTTACATAAGTATTACCGCTCATGACATTACCAACCGAACTCTTTGGGAAGGTTAAATAATATGTAAATATCCTCATACAATAGGATTAGATTCTTAAATTACATTTTGGATGGTTACAAAGGTTTTTATATTTGAAAGACTAAGAATTAAACAGAAATCATACTCCACTAAACCAACCCTTATATTATATAGTTCATATAAAGTATCCCCAAACCCAAAATGACGGAACTTGATAGAAGCCCAGACACAAACAATATGATTAGCTCCACCAAATAGGCTATGACTTATGACAGAATATTAAAATAAAACATTTGTACTGTTTATTTGTGAGAGAAAGTGTATATAAAAATGCACAATAAAGACAACAAAATCATAAAGAATCATCGATGTTTTATTTTATAGAGAAAAAAATGGAGTCTAGAAAATTACCAAATCCAGTAGCCTCGGAGCTCTTCATTAGCCTAAGGCGCTTGCATGATTCGACAAACATTCTGTCCACAATCAAGAAATATAGCATAAGTTAAATCACTAAAAATAAATTTTGGATTTTTTAAACAGGGAATAGTACAAATTAATCATTCTGCCTCCAATATTACAATTTTTTAAGAAAATATACTTACTTCCAAGGAACATCTCCAACCATCATCCAATCTCCATCCTTATCTTCATAAGTTGGTACATATTCAGATCCATTTACTGGATCCATTAGCTTGCCATCATTGAAATAGTTACCTAAAAACACAAATACGGAAAAACTTCACCAACCTTAAAATCATTTTTAGTTTCATACCAAAAAAATTACAATCTGAAACTGAAATAGGGATTGAGACTTGAAAGGAGTCATACGAATAGTAAAAGAAGAGAACAAATCCTCTAAAGCCTTGAGGAGTTGTTGGTAGCTGTTGTACATTTCAAGATCTACTTTCCTTAGGTATGGAGCTCCATCCACTGCTACCTTCACATACTTGCATTCTCCCATGGATTTCATTGTGTTTTTCCTTGAAGCCCTAACCGGCGGCCACCCCACTAATTGAGCCCTTTAAGATCAATCCAGTCAGCCTCCCAGTAATATTCATTAGTCCAATGACTTAAATACAATCAATTTCTTCATGAAAAGTTATCCACCAGAACTTGAACAAATCTAGGTTTAATTGAGTAATTGAATGCTTGTGAGCTAACATATTTCATTCCTAACTAAGATAGTATCTGGCTCAATTTTAATCCATCAATATTATCAACAAAATACTATCACATCAAAATATTTCCTGATGTTGTAATTGGATGCTTTTGAGGTTCAAAACAAATTTCTATTGCAGAAAGTCGTAGTAAACAAACAGAAGCTGAAGAAATCTAGGTACAGCTGAACAATAGGATGCTCATAATAGCTAATTTTGGAAATTAAGAAGGAACTTAATGAAGGCGATTGAATCAGTTTCATACGTACTTGGCACTCGGCGGCTTAGAAGCAGAGGAAGCTTCTTCCTCATCCTCCAAACCAGCAACCCTCCGGCGACCAGAGAGGTTCAAATCGAGACCATCAGAGAGTCCGCGCTTCAGTCCTCCTGCAGATCCAGCCACACGACTACGAGCGGAATCGCCAGGTAAACCGAGAGTGAGCTCTGTCTCCTTCAAGTCGACGGCAGAAGAGCCTTCCGATTCCGGTGAATCATCGGCCATATTTTCCGGAAAATAGAATTCAGGAGGAAAATTCTGGTTAACAGATTTCTCTAGAGATTTTATCTATACCCTTCAATGGCGATTGGACTTTGTTTGGAAGGTATGCAACGAAAAAGGGTTTTTTTTTTTTTGTTTTTGATTCTGCACTAAACTGTTTTTATATAAGAGTGCGAAGAGGGGGGCGGGCGTGGGGTGAACGACCAATCAAAGTTCGACATGTGGCGAGAGATGAACGGCGAGGATTGTTCCCTGGAAGAGTGTCTGTGACCGTGGGGGACAGTTGCTTTTGTGATTTCTATGGAGGTCAGTTGTATGTATCTGACTCAAATTTGGCCACTGTGCCTTGAAGTTTGTTTCACCTTTTTTCAATAAATTTCCTTTTCCCGTTTTATTATTTTAAAATAAAATTACTTAATATTTACTAAAATATTCTTTAAATAATAAAAAGTGTTTTATGTATTTTAAATTACAAAAGTAAATAGTTTTTTTTTTTTACCAATGTCGTGAGATTTTCATCGGAAACGTATTGTAATTGTGTTACACAAACGTTACTTTTAAAACCGTGTAAATAAAACCCAAAATGGATAGAGTTTGAAAATTAAACTATTTACCAAATACGAATCAACAGCCAAATAGTCATGGGGGACACCACTGTCGGCCTAGATAGGGTACATTCAACTTTTATACACCACTTCCATAGGTCCCGTTTGGTTAATATTTTAGAACCTGGTTGAAAATCACCCATAAATAGAATTTATTATATAAAATTAGGAAAATTCTGAACGATGCACTTTGTGGTTTTTTTTTAATTTTTATTTTTGAATTATATGTAAAGATTTTCACATGTATACTAAACTTTATAATATTTGTAAATATATCCATCATTTATCTATAATTTATCTTTTGTTAATATTTTGAGAGAAAAAATTTATCCACCTAGGAAATCATATAATATTTAAAATTATTATTATTAACTAGTAAATAATAAATATATTTGTTTTTCCTCAAATGGTAACGTAGGTCGAAAAACTACGAAATTCAATAATACTATCCGGAAACTGAAAAAACTCGTGTATATATATATTTAAAAAATAAAATACACAGTTATGATTTTTCAAAATATATTCATCAATCATCTATAATTTATCTTTAATTAATATTTTGAGAGAAAAAAAAAAGTCTCTACCTAGGAAACATATAGTATTTAAAATTGTTATTAACTAGTAAATGATAAATATATATATATATATATATATATATATATTTGTTTTTCCTCAGATTGTAATCAATGGATGGTAGAAGAATTTATTTAGGTAAACTATGGACTTTAATAATAATAATATTCGAAAACTGAAAAACTCGTAAATAAATATCTTTTTTATTAAAAAAAACGTAGTTAGCATCCTAAATTTTTCCTAAAATTATAGTTTATGTAGTCGTCTTTGTTATAGTTTTATTTATCTATTATGCTCTATAATAAAGGTGATTTTCGATATTGGTCTTCTTCGTATCCACGGATTAATAAGTACGTGTATTGAATTTGTTGACAAAAATTTTTTAAAATGTCTTTATTCATGAGTATTTTTCAATATTCATATATTTTAAAGGTGATTATTACATTACTAAAACTTAAAATGTACAAAAATAACAATGTTTGTGCATACAAATTTTATATAGAACAATGTTAATGCCATTTTATATATTAAAAAACACAACTTCTAAATATTGATGATCCATGTGTATAACATTTGTATTACAACTTTTACCCAAAACATTCATCAACACTTTGTTAATGTTTAATTTTTGAATTTAATAACTTTACCCAAATATTTTTTTTAAAGGACTTTACCCAAATCTTAAAACCTTCATTTTTATAAAGAAAAAAGGTTACAATTTTTTTTTCTCTCTTTTTATCTTCTTCATTCAATTTATTTTTCAACTATTGCTTTCTTTAAAGACCGAACAAATTAAAGAAAAAGAAATTTTCTTTTACATATTTTTCAAACTGGGCCATGTGATTATGTTTGTTTGTCTAGTTTTGGTCCCCTTACGACTTTAATGTATTAAACCGGTTTAGGTTAAACCGGGAATTTATGAAGGACCAATGGCTTTTGGCGTTGGTCTTATAAATGACGCTCATACAAGGACTTTACAAAAGGTTATTTATTTAATATTATTCTTGTCTAAATGCCCTTAACGACAGTGTAGTTGTTGCCATGGTATTCATTGGTTAGGACCGGATCGGTTATGAACAGAATTGAAAATCTATTGTTGCCGGATTCAGACCGATTACTTAGGTACGGTTCTGATTTAGACTAGTTGAACCAAATTATTTATACTCATTTTTTTGGTTTTTTGGCCTCAAAATTGGACCATTTAAAAAAAAAGAAAGACGAACATGTTAAGACCTGAGTATTGAGTTCATGTATGGTCTAGTTCAACAATTAAATTTTGGTTCACATATAATCTTAACCGGTTCATATCTGATCCAAAATTCTGGATCAGGATTTAAACGGTACTAATAATTATATACAAGGGTTTTTTTTTAAGAATTGTGAGTCATGATTTTAGGAAATTAAGAATTATTTTTAAAACCATCGAATTCAATTTATGAGTTTAGTAGCAAATCTATATATTATTAAAATAACTCCTATTTTACTTACGTGTCAGTTTTTAGGACCATCTAAATCATCACTTTTTCAATTTATTTACATCAATGTCACTCAATAATTAAAGATTTATCATTCCTTTAAAATTGATCATAGTTAACTAAAAAATAAAGATAAATTCAAATTTAATTTTAACATTAACTAATTTGATTATTGAAGATCTCTTTAACTTGTATTAACCAAATCTCCTTAAAATAGTTATAACTGCATTTGGTTCGATATATATACCACATTTATTTTTAAATTTATTATAAATATTATATTTCTAATTCGTGTTTATTATTTCTTAAACGTGTTAGCTTATTCATATTACTATTTTTTATAGATAGAAGAAAACTTAACGAATAAGTGACTTTATAGAATGAAAACGTTTATGATAAGTGACTTTATAGAATGGATTCCATAATTTTCATTCCGTGATTCTAATTTTGTTTCATGGATTTATGTTGTACCAAGTTTCAATTTTTTTTTTCTTTTTTCATATAAATTTTTTATTTGGTTTAAGTATTTGATAAGATGTTTAGAGTTAATAAATGTATTATTTGAAGAGTAATGTTATTCGGGCGGAAAAAAATTACTAACGAAATTACGGAAGCGGATTCTGCATCCATCCCAAGCTAGAACGGATGCGGATTTCGCATCCGCTCCAGCTTGGGGCGGATTTCGCATCCGCTCCAGCTTGGGGCGGATGCGTTTAACCTACATAACCCAACGAAGTCGTAAGCAATTTAGCCGTTTTTACCGAACGTGAAAATTTTCGATCAAAACAAATCCCTATTCACATCCACAACACGTCGTTTAAGAAATCCGCAAAAAATGTCGACATATTCCGAAGAAGATGTATAATCCGAATGTGAAAGTACAACCATGCCGTTTGATATCAACAGGTATAGTGATCTGGAAGAACTTGTCACACATAATTAGGTAAGTGTACAATTATCACTTTAAAGTAATTACTTCTACACATGTTTTAGAGTTGATATCCAAAATTGTCGAACTTACACTTACTTTATTTTAATTTAATTAGGATACTTTGAAATATTCACGTGGAATTGGTACCGATTTTTCGTCCAAGTTTGAGCTCCGTGGATATTTTCCAGATAGAGAAAACTTATTGGGTTGGGCTCGGTATATGGCCAACTCAGTGAATTTTGTGTTGTCATAAAACAAATCATGGTTGGATAGAAGGGGTTTCGTATCTTACAATTGGCATGTGATAGACCCGGAGATGTTAGAAAGTTGAAAGATGTTGATCCCGATCAAGTTCCAAGTTCTAGTCGGAAGAAGAATTCGAAGAAGTGTAAGTGCAAGTTTGAACTTGAGGGGGCACAACTTGAAGAAGAGAAATGGTCATTGAGGGTTGTATGTAGAGTCCACAACCACGTAATTATGTTGGTTCTAAGAGGTCATGCATATCTAGGACGATTGACTCCCAAACAGGCAAAAAAGGTAGAGCGTGAATTGAGTGCCGGGTTAAACCGTTCGCGGTTTTGAAATTCGTGCAATTAGAGGATCCTGACAATGTCACCACAATCCGGCAAATATACAATGCCGGTTTGAAGATTAGAAAGGTACAAGCCCAAGGAAGAAGGTTGTGGTAACAAGCACTTCATACGTTGAAAGAACGGAGATATTACGTTAATGCGAGGAAGAGTATGGAATCGGATGAGGTGATTGATTTCTTCATATCACATCCCGATTCGAGGCATTTCCTCAGCATGTTTCCTTACGTTATTGTGATGGACTCGACGTATAAGACCAACAAGTAAGTTTACAATCTTGTTTTTACTTTGTTCCACAAACTCAATCATCTTGTTATACATAACTTTAAATTAATCTTTTATTTGGATTACTTTTAGATACAATATGCCATTGTTGGAGATAGTCGGCATCACAAGCACAAAGAAGACGTTTGCACTTGCTTTTGTATTAATGGCACAAGAGAGCAAAGATCACTACGAGTGGGATTTGAGGAGGGTCCGGTATTTGTGCTACGGAAAAATCCCGGAGGTGATTGCCACCGATCGTGAGCTAGGTCTTATAAGCGCCTTGAGGGTAGTATTTCCCGAGGTGAAGCATATCTTGTGCACGTTCCACATAAAGTCCAATATTGTAAGTATAGTGAGTGTCATATTGTGGTGTAAGGAAGCAAGAGCCGAATTCATGTCACAATGTTATGCCTTGTTCGAATCCAGATCAAATGAAAGCTTCCAACGGCGTTTGTTGGAAATGAGGAACCACTGGCATGCATATCCAAGTTAATGAATTACCTCGAGACTACTTGGTTGACCCCCTACAAGGAAGCAGTTGTTCGAGCTTGGTGTGATATGAGTCATCATTTCGGCACAAGGACGACAAATGTGTAAGAAGGTTTAATAATGTTCTTTTCCTTCTCATATTTTTTAAAGTTTGTTCGAGCTTAGTGTGATATGTGTGACAAGTTCTTCCGGATCACTATACTTGTCGATATCAAACGGCATGATTGTACTTTCACATTCGGATTCTACATCTTCTTCAGAATATGTCAACATTTTTTGCGGATTTCTTAAACGACGTGTTGTGGGTGTGAATAAGGATTTGTTTTGATCGAAAATTTTAACGTTCGGTAAAAACGGCTAAATTACTTACGACTTCGTTGGGTTATGTAGGTTAAACACATCCGCCCCAAGATGGGGAGGAAGCAGATTATGCATCCGCCCCAAGCTGGGGCGGAAGCGGATTCTGCAACCGCCCCAAGCTGGAGCGGAAGCAGATTCGAATCTGCTTCCGCCCTAGCTTGGGGCGGATGCAGAATCCCCTTCTGTAGTTCCGTTAGTTACTTTCGTTCGCGCGAATAGTAACTTTGTTTTTTAATCCGCAACAATTTTAATCAAACCCCATAAATCTCAAGAATGGGTTTAGGATATTCCTTACGTATTCTAATTGTTTATTTCAACTAACTATCGCACACGTATCAAACAAACTCTCATCCCATATTTTAGGAAATAACCTTACAAGAATTATAGATGTATGTATCATGTATGTTATCGTACATGGACAACATATATACCCAATCCTCCAATCACTAACCCGTCAAATTTTAATACCCATTAAATGAGTCACATATCAATCATTGATCACCCAATTTATTGATATGTCTTAAATATCACATTTCATTAACTCAACTTGATTTCGATGGGCCGTCCTCCTTGTTTGGGGTGGCGTAGTCCCTAGGTCCGGACAGGGATTTTCTTACCATGCATATCATATCGTTATTACTGCCTTTGAATAAACTATTTAGGTATAAATTGTACATGGTTAATATTAGACGAATCATTATAAATTTGAATATAGTATTTGTAAGTTTGGATCCGTTGCGCGTATAAGTGCATTGGCCGGTCAAATTACATTCATAATCTTTGAAAAACATACACATATATCATTTGAAAGTCTAGGAGACATGAACTTATTATACATAGTGCAAAGTTTCCAATTAGGCATGAATGATATAGTACTAAAGTTTTGATTGATGTTTCTAGTAATTACAACAAATACTTTATGGTTCCCATGCTTGACCGGCATTATTAGCTTAGTTGTACCCTATATTCTACACATTTTTTTTTAATTTTATACAATATAATAAGATTTCATTTTATTTTTCTCTCTATATTTACCTTAAACTAGCCAAACATCTAAAGAAACAAGCAACGAAATTGTCTTGTCTAATCGTGGTTTAGTGGTCATGCATGCACTAATTGTGTTAACATAAATTTGGTCATGTTCACCATAAATTCAAATTTGATTTGCGAAAATTTCTAACCTATTTTAAACGTACAGTAAAGCTTTAATCTGATAATTTTCTAAATTTATTTGCGTGTTTTGAATAAAGTAGGTTTAAATTGCACTTAAGTTTAGTATTATTGGTCATTCGTTTAATGTTTGTTGTTATATGTCTTTCACCCTGTTTTGGTACATTATTTTATTTACAAGTTAGTAATTTGTATAATTTTAGATAGTTTATAAAAGTTAGATTATTTATCCGAATTTAAATTGGAAGGGAGCGACGATCAGGCTATTCGCCCTCGTCTTCCCCTCTGGCCATCTTCTCCCCAACAAACTTATATGCTCTGAATTTGTTTAATCTTCAATATGTAGGGTAATATAGTGATTCTGATCTTCGGTTTGATTCCAACGAGATAAATTTTGTTGTCGTTGGTAATCATCGACTTTTTTCTTTTTTCCTCTCTAAGGTTAGGGAGTTTCTTTGAATCGAGCTCGCTTCAATTTCTTGAATGATGAGCAACTCCCTCACTATAATCAAGTACATGGAGACAAAACATGTAGTTGATTGCAAGATTCGAAGATCGAGAGTAGGATTTTCCGACATGGATGTCATCTAGAGAAATTAGGATGATGAATTAGTATTGAATTCAACCACATTTACTTCTTGTGAAAGACGGAAGTGGTGATTGTAAATCAGTTAGTGAATCAACTGAAATGACACCGAATATTAGTAAGAGAAGATCCGATGATTTTCGAACGTAGTAGCTTAATTTTTATTTGCTTTTATGTTTTAAACAATTTCAAGTATAGTTAAATAATTGACTATGCACTACACTGCATAATTTTGAATATAGTTGAACAACTGATCATATAATTGAACTATTTTTAAGTTTAGTTGAACAACTTCGAATATAGGTTAATTATTATTTGAATAATTTCAAAATAGTTAAACAAATACATGTTCAAATATTGATTGTTATGTTTGACCGGCATTTGTAGCTTAGTTGTACCTCTAAATTTTACCCCTCCTTTTTTTTCAATTTTATATAATATAACAAATTTTCAATTTAATTTTCTCACTATATTTACCTTAAACTAGCCAAACATCTATAGAAACGAGCAATCCATTTGTCTTGTCTAATTGTCGTTTAGTGGTCATACATGCACTAATTGTGTCAACATAAATTTGGTCATGTTCACCATAAAGTCATACGTAATTTGAGAGTTTTTCTAACCTATGTTAAACACATGGTAAAACTTTAATTTTAAGATTTTCTATATTTAACTATCTAAGTATCTAACTCGTGTTTTCAATAAAGTATGTTTAAATTGCACCGAAGTTTGGTGTTATTGGCCATTAATTTATTTTAAGTTTGGTGCTATAGATCTTTTATATTATAACCGGGAATTTTTTTTAATATTTTTATTTTCAAAAACCGATTGAGTTATCGGATTTTAATCGAATTAAACCCTTTAATCATCATCTAACATGGATTTGGCCTGTTTTATTCTAAGCCGACAATCTCCTTTTCCGGCCCATCTCCTTTTGCCCACTCCCTTTTTCTTCTTAGACCCAACGTCCTCTTCTTTGACAATGAGAAACCGGCCAACATTATTCTCCCTCTTTTGATCTTATTCTACCTCTTGAATATCGGTTATTGTTCAACACAATCTTAACAAACTAAATCCCCGCCGCTCTCTCTTTGACCCTTCTACACCCTTCCGACACTCTTGTCTTCACCGACTACCTCACTAGCACCAACAGGGAAGTGCGGGATCTTAATCTTTTACCACGAGGAGATTGTAGATTCAAGGGAAGAGTCCTGGGTATTCAAGTTGTGAGTTTCTTCTCCCTCCAACAAAGACTAGACGGCAAGGAACAAGTGATCCCTATTGAGTAGAAATCACTAGGAGGCCGGACCGATGAACTAACTTCTTCCATCCTTGCTCGGACTGTGATTTCTCGTTTATTTCGCTTGTGCATATCTAGCGAAGCCCATCGTCCCTGCAAACAAGACAGGACCGAGCAACCATGATACGGGATTAGCCGTCAGTTGGCCCAATCTTTAACACCAAGACTCGAAATGAAGAAAATGAATAAAAAGATGAAAACTTGAAATAAAAAGATGGAGGAATGATCCAATGATTGTGAAGGATCGATAGATGGATAGATCTGGTCGAACCCTTAAGGCAACCAAGAGCACGATAGGGAAACAAAGGCGCTAACACACAACTTGGAATGACTTGAAGAAGCCCTTCCGCTATACTCTCACACAGAGGGGAAAGCGATTGTCCCCAAAGCACGAGAAGTCACCCGGAGATGATTGAGAGCACCAACTTGCCAATCCAAGTGACACAACTCAAAACAGCGCCAAAGTTGCTGGGCAAACGGATTCCGCTCACACAGTAAGGTGTCTCGATTCCACGAGAAGAATATAGGATAGAAGAGAAACAATACTCGAAAGTACTTGTGTTTAATTCATTCAAAGGTAACAAGGAGGACGTCCACCCCAGACCTTATATAGGCTAGAGGTGCGTCATCTAGGGTTTCTTACGGGCTATGGTCTTGATCCAAGATCGAGCCCAATCTAGCTTAAAGAGATAAGATCAAATCTCCAAGAGATAAGATCAAAAAATAAAAGAGAAATAAACTAATGGGCTAAACTAACAAGTCTTAAAAGCCCAAAACAAATAATTAAAAGAAAACCCATCTTTTATTTAAAAGATGTCCAAGAATGGGCTTTAAAACAATTAAGCAAGTTGGGCCTAATTTAGCCACTTAAGTACGCCCGAAATCTTCTTCCTTCAAATGCAGCCCGACGTGCTTCTTCTTCATACGGATCAAGTGGATCACGGCCCATTCTCTCCTCCAAGTCTCGGCCATGATATCGGCTGTCTCTCTCATGATCTCGGCCGTCTCTCTCCACATCTCGGTCGAGGTCTCTCTCCACATCTCGGTCGAGATCGTCTCCATGGGTAACTCGTCTCCTCTTGCTCATAGGCCCATAGGTGCAAGGGAGTGAAGTCGAGTTGAGAGATGCTCCTGCATCATTCTCCCTCTCTTGAAAAGGATTCGACCATGAATCCATAGAGTGTAGTCTTGAGGGAACTTCGTAAGAATCTCTGGTTGGAGGGCTACAATAGGACGTTTCAGTTGGATCTTTGTTTGACTCTTCGTCCTTCATCTCTACATTCTCAGTGTGCGTCTTCTGTGCTTCCTTTCTAGCTATTTCTTCCAACTCCTGCTGGGACGTGCTATCCTCCTGCTCCGACTGTTCTTCGTCGTCCGTACCTACATAAATGGCCAAAGTACAACATTTTATTAGTGCTAGGTATGAACTTAACATCGATAAGTCTCAAAGTCTTATCTCAAAGAGGATGGAAATAATCCCTGAGTGTAGCATTACACAGATGTCGCGTGGGCTCCTGTGTAGGTTAATCGACTTCCACCGTCACTTAACTTGAAATTTTTAAACTTGAATCCCTCAAAGTTAATGACAATGTCCAAGTGAGGGTATTCATTAGCCAGATGAGCCCAATGATATATAGCCAAAGGTTTGCGAAGGTCGTTGATGACGTCGTCAAAACTCTGCAATAGACCGATGTTTTGTATGGACAACCAGATTTCCTTGTATACATAACTATAGGTGGCACATGTGTAAGGGTCAACGTCTGAATTTCTAGGAGGACCGTCATTGATGATGATCAACGTCTTCTTTTTCGCGTCCTCCTCCTTACTCTTCTTCTTCTCGTAATACTCAGTAACCTCAGTGGGAGTCATGGGTCTTAGTATGAATTCCTTGCTCTGAAAAGTAAAATAATAGCGATTTATTTTTCCTTTATGTGTTACATCTCGGTCATACTCCCATGGTCTTTTGAGTAAGATGTGACATGCATGAATGGGTGCAATGTCACATAGAACTAAATCCTCGTATGCTCCAATCTTGAATGCGATATTGACATGCCGATTGATTTTGACTTCTCAACAATCATTCATCCACCCGAGCTTATAAGGCCGTGGGTGTTGAATAGAAGTCAACTGCAGCTTGCTAACAACTTCCGTAGTTACTAGATTACTACAACTGCCACTATCAATGATCATGTTACATACCTTTCCTTGAACCATACATCGCGTGTGGAACAAGTTCTCTCTTTGATTATCTTCATCGAGAGAAGGTATGATACTCAAAGCTCTCCTAATCACAAAGCAGCCAATAAAATCAGCATTAACAACAGGGTGAGGGGCACATATATAACATGTCAATTCCTTGCCCTGTGAGCCGTGGGAAACGGTCTCCTGTTCAGATTAAGTCGTGTCCTTCCCTGTATCATACTCAGTTGGATGCTCAATAAGATCAGTCATGGAATCAATCGCATCAATAGGGAAGCAAATATATATCAATCACGCTCAAAAGGGACGCCTACCAAAACAAAACTCGCACAAGATGCACAACCCCGGAAACTGAATGACTTAGCTCGCAAGTAACGTCTTTTTTATTTTTTGTACGGCATTTGGCCTTCTACTTTTTTTTTTTTAACTAAGCACTTGCGAGACTAACCACGGGCGGCGGGCAGCAGCGCAGCTGTGGCGGTGGTCCGGCGGCGGGGCAGTGACAGCTGGACCGGCTGAACCGGTTCAGTTTTTTTTTTTTTTTGATCTCGGTTAATGGGCTGAGATAGGTCGGGTTGGGCCAGTTTGACAAGGCCCGACGACTAGGGTTAGGGTTTAGCGACACCGGAGGCGACGGCTAGGGTTTCGGGTAAGGTTTCGAGGGGGGTGATGGCTGCGGCGCGGTGAGTGAAGCTCGGCCGGGATGGAGGTGCGGTTTCGGCCGAAACCGAGGTTGGGGCGGCCGAGATCGGTGGCTGGGGTAGGATGATGGCCGGCGGAGCGGCGGCTGGGTAGGGCGAAGGCCGGCGGAGCGGCGGCTGGGTAGGGCGGCGGCCGAAAAGACGGCGGGGCGTTTTTGTTGTGGTGACGGTTGAGTTTCCGATCAAAACGTGAAAAGATCGAATCTTAGGCAAAAATATGTATTAAAATCAACAATAGGCCACAAAAATCCTTCTTTTCAAGAAATTGAATGCGGAATTGAAAAGCGCAGAAAAAAGAATAGTAGAACTAACCGTTACGGATTTTGCTCCGGTGACTCTTTTTGTGTAGAACTTCCTTGACGGATCTTGAAAGCTCGAATTTTTTGTGTGTTTTGTATGGGACATGAGAAAGGTGTTGATGAACCTGAAGCTCTGGTACCAACTTGATACGGGGTTAGCCATCAGTTGGCCCGATCTTTCAACAGCAAGACTCGAAATGAAGAAAATGAATAAAAAGATGAAAACTTGAAATAAAAAGATGGAGGAATGATCCAATGATTGTGAAGGATCGATAGATGGATAGATCTGGTCGAACCCTTAAGGCAACCAAGAGCACGATAGGGAAACAAAGGCGCTAACACACAACTTGGAATGACTTGAAGAAGCCCTTCCGCTATAATCTCACACAGAGGGGAAAGCGATTGCCCCCTAAGCACGAGAAGTCACCCGGAGATGATTGAGAGAACCAACTTGCCAATCCAATTGACACAACTCAAAACAACGCCAAAGTTGCTGGGCAAACGGATTCCGCTCACACAGTAAGGTGTCTCGATTCCACGCGAAGAATATGGGATAGAAGAGAAACAATACTCGAAAGTAGTTGTGTTTAATTCATTCAAAGGTAACAAGGAGGACGTCCACCCTAGACCTTATATAGGCTAGAGGTGCGTCTTTTAGGGTTTCTTACGGGCTATGGTCTTGATCCAAGATCGAGCCCAATCTAGCTTAAAGAGATAAGATCAAATCTCCAAGAGATAAGATCAAAAAAATAAAAGAGAAATAAACTAACGGGCTAAACTAACAAGTCTTAAAAGCCCAAAATAAATAATTAAAAGCAAGCCCATCTTTTATTTAAAAGATGTCCAAAAATGGGCATTAAAACAATTAAGCAAGTTGAGCCTAATTTAGCCACTTATATTAGCCTGAAATCTTCTTCCTTCAAATGCAGCCCGACGTGCTTCTTCTTCATACGGATCAAGTGGATCACGGCCCATTCTCTCCTCCAAGTCTCGGCCATGATCTCGGCTGTCTCTCTCATGATCTCGGCCGTCTCTCTCCACATCTCGGTCGAGGTCTCTCTCCACATCTCGGTCGAGATCGTCTCCATGGGTAACTCGTCTCCTCTTGCTCATAGGCCCATAGGTGCAAGGGAGTGAAGTCGAGCTGAGAGATGCTCCTGCATCATTCTCCCTCTCTTGAAAAGGATTCGACCA
This sequence comes from Fagopyrum tataricum, assembly GCA_002319775.1. NCBI lineage: Eukaryota > Viridiplantae > Streptophyta > Magnoliopsida > Caryophyllales > Polygonaceae > Fagopyrum > Fagopyrum tataricum. The sequence goes on along the minus strand of CM008281.1, from coordinate 31,399,143 downwards.
CGAATCCATAGAGTGTAGTCTTGAGGGAACTTCGTAAGAATCTCTGGTTGGAGGGCTACAATAGGACGTTTCAGTTGGATCTTTGTTTGACTCTTCGTCCTTCATCTCTACATCCTCAATGTGCGTCTTCTGTGCTTCCTTTCTAGCTATTTCTTCCAACTCCTGCTGGGACGTGCTATCCTCCTGCTCCGACTGTTCTTCGTCGTCCGTACCTACATAAATGGCCAAAGTACAACATTTTATTAGTGCTAGGTATGAACTTAACATCGATAAGTCTCAAAGTCTTATCTCAAAGAGGATGGAAATAATCCCTGAGTGTAGCATTACACAGATGTCGCGTGGGCTCCTGTGTAGGTTAATCGACTTCCACCGTCACTTAACTTGAAATTTTTAAACTTGAATCCCTCAAAGTTAATGACAATGTCCAAGTGAGGGTATTCATTAGCCAGATGAGCCCAATGATATATAGCCAAAGGTTTGCGATGGTCGTTGATGACGTCGTCAAAACTCTGCAATAGACCGATGTTTTGTATGGACAACCAGATTTCCTTGTATACATAACTATAGGTGGCACATGTGTAAGGGTCAACGTCTGAATTTCTAGGAGGACCGTCATTGATGATGATCAACGTCTTCTTTTTCGCGTCCTCCTCCTTACTCTTCTTCTTCTCGTAATACTCAGTAACCTCAGTGGGAGTCATGAGTTTTAGTATGAATTCCTTGCCCTGAAAAGTAAAACAATAGCGATTTGTTTTTCCTTTATGTGTTACATCTCGGTCATACTCCCATGGTCTTCCGAGTAAGATGTGACATGCATGCATGGGTGCAATGTCACATAGAACTGAATCCTCGTATGCTCCAATCTTGAATGCGATATTGACCTGCCGATTGATTTTGACTTCTCCACAATCATTCATCTACCCGAGCTTATAAGGCCGTTGGTGTTGAATAGAAGTCCACTGCAGCTTGCTAACAACTTCCGTAGTTACTAGATTACTGCAACTACCACTATCAATGATCATGTTACATACCTTTCCTTGAAACAGACAACGCGTGTGGAACAAGTTCTCTCTTTGATTATCTTCATCGAGAGAAGGTATGATACTCAAAGCTCTCCTAATCACAATGTAGTCAATAAAATCAGCATTAACAACAGGGTGAGGGGCACATATATAACATGTCAATTCCTTGCCCTGTGAGCCGTGGGAAACGGCCTCCTGTTCAGACTCAGTCGTGTCCTTCCCTGTATCATACTCAGCTGGATGCTCAATAAGATCAGTCACGAAATAAATCGCATCAAGAGGGGATATCATACGTAAAGGTGTGACCAACTCAGCAATGGTCTCATCATCTAAGCATTCAGCAATTGTATCTAGTCCATGTTCCATAATAACATTCTCAAGAGAAGCAGGGTCTATAATACTCAAGGTAAGACAATGATCAAGAACGATCTTACTGGAATGAAGGCATAATCCAGCTTCAAATTCTTCTTCTAGTTTACTCTTTTCTGCTTATGACCCTTTCAGCCAGCAAGACCGGTCTCTCTTCTTCCTCTTCCTCAGCATCCGAATCCAACTCGTAATACCCTTTGTCATTGATGAACAATGTCCTTTTGTTGGGACATTCCCGCGCCATGTGACCTCGTCCTTGACACTTGAAACAAGTGATGTCTCTAGCTCTCGTAGAGGAGCTAGAACCACTTCCCTGTGGTGTCGAGGTAGTAGCGTTGCCCGATGTAGAAGCGGTTGTGGGCTGAACCGGGGTCTTGACGTCTCGGATGGGTGTATCTCGGCCTGAATCTCGGCCATTTTCTCAGCTGGCATTTCCTCTCCACGTGGTATTCGGAGATCTCTTGTCCTGACTTCGTAATTTCACCTTCTTCTCCACTCTTACAGCAAGGTGCAACAATTCTGTCAGGTTAGAATAAACATACAATTCTATTTCGTGAGCAAAGTAAGGGTGTAATATCCTAAGATAACGAGCCATAGTAGCTTCCTCCTCTTCCTGCACATCGGCTCGAACTATATCCATTTCCATGGCTGCATACACCTCTTCTGCGCTCATAGAACCTTGCTTAAGGTTCTCCAGTCGCTAGCGCAGATCTCGTCCATGGTAAGGTGGCACGAAACGGGCTCTCATGATAGCCTTCATCTGTTCCCACGTGGTGATGTCTTCATCTAACATTCTCCTTCTCTCCTTTAACAAGTTATTCCACCACATTAAGGCATAACCGGTGAATTCAAGGGCAGCGTATTGTACCTTCTTAGTGTATGAAATGTTATGACAACTCCAGATCTGTTCTACCTTCGCCTCCCAGATAAGGTACACATCAGCATCACACTTCCCTTCAAATGAGGGTATCTTCACCTTAGCCTTAGAATATACTTCAGTCTCCAATACTGGATGTTCATCGTCGAAGTCCAGCTCCCTCCGTAAGGCTCGTCTAGGTTGCATGAGTCCCGGATTGGCCCGAAATATGGGCTGACGAGGTGGTGGTGGCTCTATCCGTGGGGTGCCCTTGCGTTTTGTGCCTCGATAGCATCTAATCTTTCCATGACGCGGGCCATCATAGTCTCGAAGTCCGTACCTCGTGGAACTTCGGGTATCTGGTTCTCGTCTTCCCTTCCTGCAGACATGACTCAAAACAAGCAAACACGTCAAGGTTAGTTAAAGATAAGCTCTTAGACTACCCTCTTCAAGTGTCTCACTCATATCCTATCTCGTAAGCTTCGCAACTTCCTCTTAGCCGGTTTGTGAGGATCACTGTGAATCTACAAGAAAAATGTCTCAAGCAATCAATAGGCTAATGCGTTTAGGCAAGAAAACAAGGTGAACGAACCAAATCTCAAAGGGAAAAGGCCTTTTATGTGGTGCTAGCTAGAAAAACAAAACTAATCTCGCCTGCAAAATCCTCAACCAACAAATCAATAATCTCAAAATAGAAAAGATAATTTGCGGCCTTTTGAAAATTGAAATACAAAAAGGAAAAGGAAAATAAAAGAGAAAAGACAATAAGGGAAAAAGGAAACAAGCAAAAAGGAAAAGGGAAGGCAAAAGGAAACAAGGAAAAAGTAAAAGGAATAGGGAAAGGAGAAAAAGAAAGGAATGCAATTTATGGTTGCCCTGCAGCGATATAAGGAGCTCCCAAGGAAGCAAATATATATCAATCACACTCAAAAGGGACGCCTACCAAAACAAAAATTCACACAAGATGCACAACCGCGGAAACTGAATGACTTAGCTCGCAAGTAACGTCTTTTTTTTGTTTTTGTACGCCATATGGCCTTCTTCTTTCTTTTTTTTTAACGAAGCACTTGCGAGACTAACCACGGGCGGCGGGCGGCGGCGGACGGAGGCGGAGCTACGGTGGTGGTCCGGCGGCGGGGCAGTGACAGCTGGACCGGCTAAACCGGTTCAGTTTTTTTTTTTGATCTCGGTTAATGGGCCGAGATAGGTCGGGTTTGGCCGGTTTGACAAGGCCCGACGACTAGGGTTAGGGTTTAGCGACGCCGGAGGCGACGGCTAGGGTTTCGGGTAGGGTTTCGAGGGGGGAGACGGCTGCGGTGCGGCGAGTGAAGCTCGGCCGGGATGGAGGTGCGGTTTCGGCCGAAACCGAGGCTGGGGCGGCCGAGATCGGCGGCTGGGGTAGAACGATGGCCGGCGGAGCGGCGGCTGGGTAGGGCGAAGGCCGGCGGAGCAGCGGCTAGGTAGGGCGGCGGCCGAAAAGACGGCGGGAAGGGCAGCGGGGCGTTTTTGTGGTGGTGACGGTTGAGATTCCGATCAAAACGTGAAAAGATCGAATCTTAGGCAAAAATATGTATTAAAATCAACAATAAGCCACACAAATCCTTCTTTTCAAGAAATTGAATGCGGAATTGAAAATCGCAGAAAAAAGAATAGTAGAACTAACCGTTACGGATTCTGCTCCGGTGACTCTTTTTGTGTAGAACTTCCTTGACGGATCTTGAAAGCTCGAATTTTTTGTGTGTTTTGTATGAGACATGAGAAAGGTGTTGATGAACCTGAAGCTCTGGTACCAATTTGATACGGGGTTAGCCGTCAGTTGACCCGATCTTTCAACACCAAGACTCGAAATGAAGAAAATGAATAAAAAGATGAAAACTTGAAATAAAAAGATGGAGGAATGATCCAATGATTGTGAAGGATCGATAGATGGATAGATCTGGTCGAACTCTTAAGGCAACCAAGAGCACGATAGGGAAACAAAGGCCCTAACACACAACTTGGAATGACTTGAAGAAGCCCTTCCGCTATAATCTCACACAGAGGGGAAAACGATTGCCCCCTAAGCACGAGAAGTCACCCGGAGATGATTGAGAGAACCAACTTGCCAATCCAAGTGACACAACTCAAAACAACGCCAAAGTTGTTGGGCAAACGGATTCCGCTCACACAGTAAGGTGTCTCGATTCCACGAGAAGAATATGGGATAGAAGAGAAACAATACTCGAAAGTACTTGTGTTTAATTCATTCAAAGGTAACAAGGAGGACGTCCACCCTAGACCTTATATAGGCTAGAGGTGCGTCTTCTAGGGTTTCTTACTGGCTACGGTCTTGATCCAAGATCGAGCCCAATCTAACTTAAAGAGATAAGATCAAAAAATAAAAGAGAAATAAACTAATGGGCTAAACTAACAAGTCTTAATAGCCCAAAATAAATAGTTAAAAGCAAGCCCATCTTTTATTTAAAAGATGTCCAAGAATGGGCTTTAAAACAATTAAGCAAGTTGAGCCTAATTTAGCCACTTAAATTAGCCCGAAATCTTCTTCCTTCAAATGCAGCCCAACGTGCTTCTTCTTCATACGGATCAAGTGGATCACGGCCCATTCTCTCCTCCAAGTCTCGGCCCATTCTCTCCTCCAAGTCTCGGCCATGATCTCGGATGTCTCTCTCATGATCTCGGCCGTCTCTCTCCACATCTCGGTCAAGGTCTCTCTCCACATCTCGGTCGAGATCGTCTCCATGGGTAACTCGTCTCCTCTTGATCATAGGCCCATAGGTGCAAGGGAGTGAAGTCGAGCTGAGAGATGCTCCTGCATCAAACCATCTCCCAAGTCGACCTAGCCTTGGGATCAAGTGAGTTGTCCTCCTTCTTCTTTCTTCCTTCCTGCCTCGACTACATGTACATGGGAGCTTGAATATTTTTCTTTCTTTTGTTACCAACAAGTTTCGAACACAAATCCTGCGTTTTGGGTTGTTAATCTCAAGTTGGTCGTACACAGGAATCAAACCTTTGACATCTTACAAACTTACGTGTTGCAAATTTCCAGAATTTTGGGATAGAACAGTCAACTTCGGGATCCAATTTAGGTACCTTAAACTTATCTTTTTCCGTTGAATTTTTGATATGTTGTAGATGGTAGTATGTAGTTTATGGTATCAAAATTTGGAAAATATTCAACGGTTAGATTTAGAGGTATAAGCTTGCAAAGTTGATATGGAATTCAGTTTTGGGAATTTTAAGGAATTTGGTTAAGTATGGATTTTAATGTTCTTGGAAGCAACTTTGGATTTTTGTGTGTAACTTAGGAATAGGAGTTTATGGGTTTTTTATCGTTCTAGTTAAAAGTAGACATGACATAGTACATTTAAGAATTTTATCGGAATTGTTGGGATTTAATAGAGGAGATATATCTTAGGCCGAAGTAAAAGCACTTGATTGATTTCCAAAACAAGTGTTATTAATGTTTGTGACTTAGGATGTGAGTTTGAGTAAACCCTCGAACTCACTATGGATTTGTTAGGGTTGTGAGTTGTTGTCAGACAATAGTGAGGGTCTTAGACCGTATTAGGCACTTTTCGGATTTGTTGGAAAATCAGGGTATTTTGGTACTTTTCTTAAAAAGTTTTCTTATTCTTTCTTCCGAAACCTTACTTAATAGTCTAGGAACCTTCTAGAAGTTGTGTAAGTGGTGGAAATGTGGTTCTAAGTCATTCTCTTTGATCAGTAAGTTGATAGTGATTGCACGAGGAGACGATAACGGTTAATGGCCGGTCGTCGATCAGTTCACGTAAGTCTTACGGACTTACTCAGCTAATGATTTATGTATGGGTGCGTATTACTATAGTGGTGCATGCTAAGTGTTTTATAATTATAACTTGAGTAGAATAACGTTGCGAGATAAGTGACCCAAGTGTATGAGAACGGGTAGTGGCATCACTGTCCAGCGCTGTCAGGTTACTGAGGGCTCTCTGCGACTAGTCCATACCGGTATAAGGGGAGATGCATCGGATCTAGCCCAGTTGGTTTACGGGGACAGAGGCGAAGGTCTCCCGACCTTCGTGCCACACAATAAGTTGAAATAATAGAAGTAAATCACCTAATTGTAGATAATAATATGATTGAGTGCGAGCATGTTGTTTGTTTAATTTCCGCATTGTGTGTGTTTGTGCTATTTAATACTAGCTGATATATATATATAGAATTGTTAGTTAACGGTATATATCGTCGTTGATAGACCTTGCAGGGTTGACAACTGTTGATGGATCCGGAGAGAGGTGGTCTGTCGGGTTTCCGTACGAGTCGTTTTGGGTTTTTTAATATTTTTTTAGTGACGAGACTTGTTTCATTTTCCTTTAAATTCTGTCACTTTTTAGTTGATGGCTGATTGTCGTTCTCTTCTTCATGACATTTTTCATTTAGAACGATTTATTCAGTTTTCCTTATTTGTGTCTTGTTATAAGATCTGGTAAAGTTGTTGTTAAATTAGAGGTGAAACCCATTGTAAAGTCCTAATCCGGAACATCCTGAGTTCCTAGAATTTAGGGTGTTACATTTTATCTCTTGATTTGTCTCTTGTTTTGGTACATTATTTTGATCATAAGTTGATAGTTTGTGTTATTATAAGTAGTTTAGCTTAGTTTTAAATTTGTGCTAGTTTTTATATTAGGGTGGAGCGTTTAATGTCCAAGTATAACTAACTTTTGGTAATTTCAAAACACTATTTAATAATAAAAATATATAATAATATCGTAATAGGGGAAAAAAAATAAAATTATTGTTATATATATATATATGGATATGGATACTTTATATAATGATTTTGTCACATATATTTTATGTACTGAAATTAACTTTCTTTTTATGTTTTATAATTAGTTAGGTCTAACAAATTATCAGCCCTTAATATTTTCATACATTTATTATATATATATATATATATATATATATATATATATATATATATTATCAATTTTTAATAAACTTCGCATACATTTATTAGTTAGTTTATTTTTGATGTATATACTATCAATTTTTGGTAAATTTTCCTTTCAAAATCAACTTCGCATATTTTTAATAAACTTTCACATCAGAAAATCCTTCCCGTATATACTATTGATTTTTGTCACATATATACTTTTATTTACCGTAATTAACTTCATTTTTATATTTTACAATATAATTAGATCTAATACCTTAATTAACACATCACCCCTTAATATATTTCATAAATTTTAATATAAATTAATCTCAAAATAGGCATGAAGTACCAGAAAAATATTTTTAATATACATACACCATTGATTTTTGGTAAGTTTTCCTTTCAAAATCAACTTCACGTCCAAAAATCCTTCCCATTTATACTTTGCTTTCGAATAAATAATGTGAATAAAAACCATCAAATATATTATTCGTTGATTATAAATTTAGAAAATATATTTTATGGCATCGTTAGTTTGGAAATTACATATCTTTATGATCTCTATATAAATCACAGTTTATTCAATTAGGGGTTCATAATCAATTTTTAACCAATCTAGTGATATTGTTTTGTACCGCAACAATGAAGCTCGCGACAGCATTGCTCCTTGCCGGCAACGTCATACTCCTCCTGGCGGCGCTCACCGGCGGTGCTAGAATCAAGTCATCGGTGCAGCCTTCAACCGGGCTCGAAACGACGTCGTTAGGTGGCTATGGGCATGGACGAATGTTAGAAGATTCGCCGTTGCAGAATATTGCGTCTTCTTGGCCATGGATTGTTTCTATAATTCTAGTTTTAGTGTTGTTGTTTGGTACACTCTATGCATGGAAATTGTATATGAAAAAACGCCAGCAAGCACAAGTTTAAATTTTAATATTTTATGCATTTTTACTTTAGGTAGAATTATAGGAAAAAATCTGATATAGTTTTATACGTCTTTATTTATGAAGTGTTTGTTATTTTATTTGTGGCTTTGCCCAATTATAGGGTTATCTTACAAAATCTAATATACGTGTTCTTTTTTGCGTCTTCTTCGTCATTTTATTTCATCATTTAATTATTTGATTGTAATCGCTAAATGATCTCGTGCCGTCCGAACAAACTAAATATATGAAATTTATTTAGATTATAATAGAGGGTTCTAATTTATTTACTTATTAAAAATATCTATTTTTAAATCTAAATTTATCATTATTTATCATGATAAATTAATAATAACTCTCTATCAATTTAACCTGTTGAAATTTCACATATAGTCAGTTATATAACACCCCTCGATACAAATTTTTTCATGTATATATTATCTGCATTAAAATAATGTAGGAAAAGACAATATAAATGATGGAGCATATAAGTTAGAAGAATGTAGACAAATACCATATACAATTATATATAATATTATTATATGTTGGTTCGGATGAACTTATAAGTAGCTCGGGAACATCTAAATTCGTGTCGGCTGGTCAATACTTATTAAAACAAATCAAAGTTCATCTCCCTTGACAGTTTTTGGTAGTTGTGATGTGATTCCATATTACACTTCAAATTTAATATAACACGTGAAGTTCGAGATATATGTTGTAACATTTTGGATACGTACTTAGAATTCACCGATTAATTACATATCTAGATAGTTTATTCACATCCTGCCCGTAAGCATATATAGACATAGTAAATTAAAATATTTATAACAAGAATAAAGGATAAAGATAATAATAAAATAATAAGTATAAAGATGACTCAATGTAGTGTATGACCCAATAATCTAATGCTCCCCTCAAGTCTCGAAGAGATGAAATTAGGACTTGATGGACGTCCTCCCTTCATTATGTTGGCGTCGATATGATGTCATACTACACACACAAGCATTCGGGATTCCATCCTAACAACAATTGGCAATAGGAGGAGCAACCCTCATACTTATATGTTAGGTTCACGGGTTTCATATTGTCGATGTGGGACACATTTCCACACTCAACAATTGTCACATGTCCTACGCATTTGTATTAGGTATAATTTCAACACATAAACTTAGTGAGATAACATACTAAAATCAATTGATATTAGGAGAAGGAACTCATTTCATCCTTTACGAGTGTTCGTTTATTAAACATTGTTGTTATTTTTAGGGTATTGTTTATTTAGTAACAATTGTTGTTATCTTCGGTTTAGAGTGTTCTTCCATTCATTAGTTATTGTTGGTTTCAAATATTGTGTCTCGTAAAAAATAATGAAGTAACATGTTTATACGAATTGACATGCATGACAAAAATGTTCTAACTTGGATGAGAAAACAATACATTTTATAGATGGAATTGTCATTTTCAATTTCACTTCGCTCAAACCCTCCGCAATTCTAATTTCCATTGTTAAAAATAAAATAAAAAGAATAGACAGTTTGTACACGGTTAGCCCGACGACTTAATCATCCTGTAAAAGTTTTAAAACCCTTAACACATGTCACACAATGCAATACTAAGAGTACTCCATTGGTTAAGTTAAAAAAAAAAAAAAAAAAAAAAAAACTTGAGCTATCTATGTCATCCAATATGTTATTTGCTTTGTGAAACTCATGACGAAACCGATATCATATATAGTTTCTTTTGATAAAAAATAAACATTCGTACATCAGGCTCTCTCGAGTTCATACCATTTATTTTTCCAAGTGTAATTTCAAGTTTTGAATTTGTTTTCATAATCACCTATCTCTAAGTTCTATAATCACATTCCTACAACAATTATAATTTACATAAGGTTCTCATATAATTTAAGGACAAAGTGACGCCGTCGTTCACCCACTTTGTTGTTTCTACAGACACTGACTTTCATGTCCATTTCTTCATATCACTCATTCAACTCGATCTTCATCCAACCTTCCTCCGGTGATATACTTCCAACACCAAAATCCCTAGATCGGCTACAAAGGCAGAGAACTTATTTTACAAGTTATAACACTAATTAAAAATGTTAAATGCACAAGTACCCATGGATATGGTTAATTATATCATTCGGATCATGAATCCCTCTTTTTATAACACCAAAATCTACTTTATAATCAACTTTAACATACATAATCTACTTTTAATTACAATTTGTTTTCATGACTTTGACTTCAATCATGGCACACAGGATTATTTTTCTTTTTTAATTTAACTTGGCCCATAGTATCAACTACTTTAGGACTGTGAGGAATTTATTAAAATAAAATTATATTATTTTTATTGAAAAAAATAAATAAACAAAATAATTAAAGTGAATTATTTGTTTTTTTAAATCACAAAATATGATATATTGTTATTTTAAATAATCGGTATATTTTCTTTAATATAATTAGATAAATTTAAAATGAGTAATTTTTTTAAAAGATAACTATAGAAGTAATTAGGTAAATGACATACATAACATATATTGATCCGATATAAAAGTAGTAATTTTATTTTAACTTAGCCACAAGTCATAAAAATGTATAATTTATTTCTTTTATATTTATAAAAGTTATCAAAATATCTGTCTTACTTGTACCGATGATGTGTGATAGTAAATGGATTAAACTAAAGGCATATGATTCCTTTTGATGTATCAACTCTAAATTGGAGCAAGAGGAGTAGAGGTTGTAAAGGGATTCATGATCAAATGTAAGGGTTGCCTAGCCTTCAAGGCTGAACTCCTCAATATGTATCAAGGTCAGGAGATTGCTAAGGAAATGAAGATGACCAATATTTACGTGGAAACTGATGCTGGAGAGGCTGTTAAAACACTTCTTTGTCCTGAGTTACGTTGCCGGTGAACATATATAAGATGTTGCATAACAACTGTAGGTGCAAGTTGAAGGAATGGATTGGGAGAGTCGAGATCAACTACTTCCCTAGAGGAACAAAATAAATCAGTGATTTAGTTGAGATCTTAACGAACTGGTATCTTAGGACATATATGATTTGTAATTCCTCTTTTATTAAAATAAAAGAGGCTAGGCCCCTATAGATCTAAAAATAATAATTTTTGGTCAACGACCCGCATAATTATTGGTCAACAACCTGCATAAATGTAAGTGAATGAACGCACATAATTGTAGGTCAACTTTCATATAAGTTATATTAATCCGACGTGATTAATAATTATGTATGAACTTAGTTAAAAGGCTTATAAATGTGTGATAAATTATGTTTAAAGAAACTCTTTAGTTATACATATTCTCAAATTGTCACCCTTAGGGTTGTGCATCCGGTCTGGACTAGAATTTTCGAAAACCTAGACCGGGAACTCGACCGGATTTGGACCGGTTCGGACTGAATAAATTAAAATAAATATATTTATGCAAAAAAATTTAAAAGAAATATTCAAAAAAAATTGTAAATATGTACACAATATATATGATTTTTTAAATATATAAATTAAATTAATAATAAAATTCCGGTGCAACCCAGTCTTTTTCGGTCCGGACCAAGACATGAATTTCCAAAAACCCCGGACCTGGGACCGGTCCGGAAAAACCGGTCCGATTTTCCAGTCCGGGCCAGTTTTGCAGAGCCCTAGTCGGCCTTACTTGATAAACGACGTGGGATAGAAAAATACATGAAACTATGGCCGAAATTAAGGGAACATATATTGCTTTAGTAGATTATATAAATTTGTTTAATCTCAAACTCTCTATTTATATAAGTTCTCAAACTGTCAGATTTACATGATAACCGATGTGAGAAAGCAAAAATTAAGGGGACTGGTATAAAAAGATAGAATTTTAAATTGTTACAAAATCAATAAGTAATTTTTTGAAAAATATTTATGGCGTTAAATATGAGAGCTCCATTTCGAAATACTGCTTGCACAACGCGCCATGTAGCGTCAACTAGACTTGAGCATCCCGGGCCGAACTTTTAGGAAAATTTTACCCGTTATTTTTTTAGCTGGACTCGGGCCGGGCACGGAATCCGGGCTATGTCTTGTCCTTACCCGCCTGAGCCGGATGGGCGGTCCCCTTTAAATTTTTTTTTTATCAAGTAACATTATACATATTACAAAATAAAATCAATAAAATTATAACACATAAATCAAAGTAGCCTAATGATCGTTAATATTTGAACCTTAAGATCGATTCTTACTATTCCCTTATATATATTGAAGTGCGGAATAGGCAGATAAACAGTTAACAAATACTCTAGAAGGGGGGATGAATAGAGTATGAAATCTTTTCGCAATCTCAGGATTGGTAAGACCTTATCGATAAGAGATAAGACCTTATCAAACAGTGATAAGACCTTATCAAACAGAGATAAGACCTTACCCGTAGCTCAGAGATTGGATAAGAATAAAACAGTAAGTAAAGATGAACAAGAGATAATAAATACGAGTAAAGAGCAGAAGTAAAAGTGACACGTGATATGTTGACGAGGTTCGGTCTTAAATTGACCTAGTCCCCGCCTAGGGTTATCCAACCCTAGGATTGTAAGTAGCTTTATTTCTCTTCTTCTTCCAATGAGCTCCAGATACAACCTTCAGAAGAACTTCCCTCTTCTAAACTCAGAAGCCTTACACTTCCTATCTAGCAACTCAAACACTCAAGAGAAAACAAAATCCTACCGATACCGAAGTATCTTACACGTTTGGGTAGAGAGTAACCCTTTGTATGATTCTAGATGAATTGTACTATGACGCTCAAAGAAGATTTCACACACTCAAAGAGATAAAACGCTCAAGCTTGAAAGGTGAGATCGATGCTTTGGGAGATAAGAAAGCAGATGGTTCTTGTGTACGCTTGGGATCAAGTTGTATATCCACTGTCATCTTTCTTTTCTCCTTATATAGGCAAGCCCATCATCTTCAAATAAGTCGATCGTTGAGATTCGAACGTTGAGATTGAACTTGGGCAGCTCCAGTTTTGTTGCAATAAATCTGGATGTTGAGATTTGATTTTCCAGTAGCTAAAAAATCGTTCAATGTTGTTGCAATAGATCTGGATGAAATCTGGATGTGGAGATTGTATTTGGCTGAAGATTTGTTCAAAAATTTATTTAAACTAAATCACAGATTTTGTTCAAATCAAATCCCTTGAAGATCTCAACAAATCCAACAATATTTGACTTTATATATTTGGTTAGAAAATCAAACCAAATATAAAATCCAGCCCATAAGAAAAGTTTTAGCCCAAGAAAATATTGGACTAGCCCATTCGAACTTAGATCGTGTGAGAGCTTGAACCAGTTTCGGTAAGGTCTTACCAAAACCTGGAAACCATGGTTATGGCTTTCATCAACCGGTAAGGCCTTATTGATCATTAATAAGGTCTTATCATCAAGGTGGAGTTAACAATCTCCCCCTTGATGAAAGACAAAACCTGTGCACCTGTTAACAACAAAACCAATATATCCAAACAACATAACAATAGCATCAAACATAAATATTGGACCAAGTTCAAATCAATTTAAACAAGTTTAAAACGAGTTTTTTTTTAAAACGAGTTTTTAACAGACCAAAGTTTAAAACGAGTTTTTAACAGACCAAAGTTTAACAGACCAAGTACCAAAGCAAGATATTCTCCCCCTTTTTGTCTTTCAACAAGAAGGGAAGAGAAATTATTCAACAAACCAAATCAACACAGAACTAGAAATCATTCATCGTCATCTGAAATTTTCACAACTTCATCGAACCATTGTCCATAAGGATGGGCACCATCTTCAGGCTTACGAAATTTGCTGCTGACTTTTTCTCTCCATCTATTCTTGGCATTGAGCACAGTATGATTCGCCATCATCTTTGCTCTAAGCTTCTCTTATTCTCCACGATATTTTTTGACTAAGCCATACTCTTCCACTGTTAAGATTGATGGTTCAGGGACAGTAGGGCGAAGAATACCGCGTTTCAAGACTTTACGTTCACAATTGATGACCACATTTTGGAAGACTTCCTGGATATGTTGGACTGCATCCTCATCCAATGGCATAATAGAAGTTGTTGCCCTGTGTGATAGAGAAGTGAGGAACAACAACTGATTGAGTTTCTCATTCACCATCAACAATTTTTCATGGGTGTCATCCTGTCTATCAACAATATCAGCACGAGCAGTGTTAAGATCTTTTCTCAAAGCATCCACTTCAGCCTCTAAGTATTGGATTCCTTGCTCTGAGGTGAGTTCACCTTGCTGAGATCTTTTTAAAATCCATTTTCCAGCAAGAGTCTTTTCAATGCCCAGTCGTCTCCAACATTCTTCATCAATGCCACCTTTGTGAGTTATCTCTTCTTCACCCAATGTGTCAATTTCGAAGAATTCAAAAATCTTTGGAAACAGATTAGCATAGGGTAGAGGAGCTGTCATGGGGGTATTGACAGCATGCAGCATATAGGAAAGAATAAGGTTGGGGACATCAATGACATGCCCAGTCATAATGAGATCAAGAACCTCTGGTAGATTGTCAGTGATGAGTTCTCTAGAGTGTTTTCGGGGCATGATGCATCGGGCAAGCAGAGTGAACACAAGCTTGGCCTCTAAGGTGAGGACATTATGAGTCTGTTTCAATTTTGGCTTGGAAGAAGTGGTTGCTGAAGGAGTCGATTTTTCAAAGAATTCTTTTTGAGCGTGGGCAAGACATACGCTCCTAGGAGGATGGGATTTTGTGTCTATTTCCTCAGGCAAACCGAGAATGATGGCTAAAGAGGATGCAGAAAGTGTAATCTTTTGCCCTTTGATTTGAGAATGCAGGGTAAGAACCCCTTTCTCTCGGTGTGCAGTGAGATTAACAAAGAACAAACTTGTGAGGCGAGGAAAAGCAGTTGTTCCAAGATTAAGCAGATTCCAAATATTTGAACACTTCAACAAATTGACACAAGGTAAAGCCATGGATTCTAGAAAATCTAAATCCACATTCTCACGGAAACTCAGTGGTCGGTTGACAACACCATCCTTCCACATCCCTGCCTTAGTGTAGTTTAAAAACCAAGAAATCGGGGCTTCAGCGGTTACCTCGAAGCCGGAAGGTGGAGACAGAAGACGATGTTGTGGTTTTGTCCTTCTTGGTACTGGAGGGTATATGGGTTTGAATAACCGTTGAGGAGGAGGAGAGGGAGACCTTGAAATGCTGGAGTCTGATGTGTAAACTTCTTGAACAACCTTTCCTTTTCTATTTGTTGATCGTTGTTTCTTTGAAGCTGGAGCAGCAGATGTAGTAGAAGATCGTTTGGGTGCCATGGAGATTTAGGGTTCGAAGGTTTTGAGAAGAAGAAGAAATTAGAGTGTTTTTGAAAAACACACTGAAGACGTGATTTGCTACCCTTGAAGATATGGTATAAATACAAAGAGAGAAGATCTTAAAACTTTTGATAAACTCTTAAATTTTTTTTAAAAAGATCAACATGTAAAAACAAATAAGATTTTTCAAACATAATCTATTAGTTAGTTATCTAACAAGATAATAACTAAAAGATTTGATCCATTTTTAATATAACAAATAAAATCAAGATCATACTATGATTTAGTAAGGCCTTGAAATATATTTCAATGTCTTAATGTAGGGAATAAGATCAATATTGTATGACAATAATTGCTCCCCCTACATTGATGCTTCCCTGTTAAGCATACCAAGTTCTAACCTTATGAAGTTGAATCTCTCTTCGGCTAAGGGTTTTGTGAAGATATCCGCGAGTTGTAGTTCAGTAGAGAATTGTCAAAGACACATCACCTTTTTCTACATGATCTCGTATAAAATGGTGTCTCACATCTATATGCTTCGTTCTTGAATGCTGTACAGGATTTTTGGAGATAGATATAGCACTAGTGTTGTCACATTTTATGGGTATACCCTTAAAGTTGAATCCAAGATCTTGGAGTTGTTGCGCAATCCATAGGATTTGCGAACAACAAGCTCCAGCAGCAATATATTCAGCTTCGGCCGTTGAGAGAGCCACTGAATTTTGCTTCTTGGAATGCCAACTTATTAGTGATGTACCAAGGAATTGACAACACCCTGAAGTACTTTTTCTATCAACTTTATATCCTGCAAAGTCAGCATCGGAATATCCGATAAGACTGAAGCTATTTTGTGTGGGATACCATAGCCCTATATCTTTGGTACCATTTAGGTATCTTAAAATCCTTTTCACCGCAATGAGATGAGATTCCTTCGGGTTAGCTTGGAATCTAGCACACATACAAACACTAAACATAATATCAGGTCTACTAGCAGTTAGATAAAGTAGAGATCCGATCATACCTCGATACTCCTTTTGGTTTACTTGTTTACCGGTAAGGTCTTGATCTAGAGAAAGAGTGGAGCTCATTGGAGTTTTGGCTATCTTGGATTCACTCATCTTATACTTCTTGAGAAGTTCTCTCGTATACTTTCCTTGATTAAGGAAGATACCCTTAGTACTTTGATGTACTTGGAGTCCAAGAAAGAAGTTTAATTCTCCCATCATGCTCATCTCGAATTCCTTGCACATTATGTCAGAAAATTCCTTGCAAAGGGATTCATTAGTAGCTCCAAACAAGATATCATCCACATAAATTTGAACAATAAGAATATCATTCCCATGAGTTTTGATGAATAAAGTTTTGTCAATCAACCCTCTCTTGAAGTTATTTTCTAAAAGATATTTTGAAAGACGCTCGTACCAAACTCTTGGGGCTTGCTTTAAGCCGTAAAGAGCTTTGTCAATCTTGTAAACATGATCTGGAAATTCATCATTTTCAAAACCTAGAGGTTGAGCGACATAAACTTCTTCATCTAGATAACCATTCAAAAAGGCGCACTTTACGTCCATTTGAAAAAGTTTTATACTCATGTAGGATGCAAAGGCAAGAAGTATACGAATGGCTTCAAGCCTGGCTACGGGAGCAAAAGTCTCCTCGTAGTCAATACCTTCCTCCTGATTGTAGCCTTGAGATACAAGACGAGCCTTGTTTCGGATGACGTTTCCACTTTCATCCAATTTGTTTCGAAAAATCCATCTAGTTCCAATAATTGATTTTCCCTTGGGCCTAGCCGAAAGGGTCCAGACTTTATTGCGCTCGAACTCGTTTAGCTCATCTTGCATAGCTATAATCCAGTCGGGTTCTTGAAGAGCTTCGGTGTACTTCTTAGGTTCTACAAGAGATACAAAAGCATGAAAAGAGCATAAATTTCTTAATTTCGAACGAGTTTGAATTCCAGAAGAGGGATTAGAAATGATATCCTGAGTTGAATGGGATGAAGCATGTTTGAATTTCCTCTTGATAGTTCCCTGGTTAGGATCATCAAGTGGGAGATCATTAGGGAGTGGAGGATATGGCTCTTGTGGTTCAGGAGGTGGTTCATCTTCAAGACTGGCTTCATTTGTAAGGCCTTGAGGCGTTGTTTCAATGCCTTGAGATAGTTCAGTAAGGTCTTGAAATGGTTCCTGCATGTTACTGGATTTGCTCTTCTCTTGATTATTGTCTTCGTCTTCCTCATGTTTATTTAGGTTGAGATCTGCAAAGCTCTCACTCAAGGTACCATTATCATTTTCGTCAAACAAAACATGGATACTTTCTTCGACTACTTTAGTACGTTTATTGTATACTCGATAAGCCTTGCTTTGAGTCGAGTATCCAAGAAATATACCTTCGTCGCTACGTGCATCAAATTTTCCAAGATTATCCTTTCCATTATTATGTACGTAACACGTACATCCAAATGGTTTAAGATATGATATGCTCGGTTTTCTTCCTTTGAAAAGCTCGTAAGGAGTTTTCTTCAAAATTGATCGAATTAAACATCTATTGAGAATATAATTTGTTGTGTTGACAGCTTCAGCCCAGTATGACTTAGGCAAATTATTCTCTAATAGCATAGTCCTAGACATTTCCTCCAGGGTGCGATTCTTGCGTTCCACAACCCCGTTTTGTTGAGGTGTTCTAGGAGCTGAAAAATTGTGAGAAATGCCATATTTCGCACAAAATAAATCAAAGTTTGATTGATCAAATTCTCTACCATGATCACTTCTAATAGAAACGATTGGTAGGTTTTTCAAAGTTTGTAACTCCTTACAAAGTTTTGAGAAGTACAAAAGGGTTTCTGATTTATCTTTTAAAAAGAAAACCCAAGTAAACCGAGAATAATCATCAACAATAGCAAAGATGTATTGCTTGCCTTTAGGAGATTTGACGCGCATAGGTCCACAAAGATCCATGTGTAGAAGCTCGAGAGGTCTAGTAGTACTTACGACTTGCTTCTTTTTGAAAGAGCTACGAGTATGTTTACCTCTAGAGCAAGCATTGCATAGATCATCTATCTTGAATTTTAGATCAGGAAGACCTCGCACAAGATCTTTTGATTTGAGTTTTTTGAAGGGTATGCATGCTGATATGACCGAGTCGTCTGTGCCATAGTCTTGAATCGTCTGATAAGGCCTTGAGGCATTTCAGATTTGTACCTGCAATTTGGTCAGCATTTACAGCATATATATTGTGATCTCTATAAGCTTTTAGCACCAGGTCTCCTGTTATTTCATCTCGAACTTCACACTTCTTCTTGTTGAAGCTAACAAAGTTGCCTTTATCACAAAGCTGAGAAACACTAAGAAGGTTATACTTTAATCCATCCACAAGATAAACATCTTTAATATGATTATTCGGATCAAAACCAATGTTACCGATACCAAGGATGTTGCATTTTCCTTTGTCACCAAGAGTTATAGTGCCAGTGGATTGCTTCTTTAGATTTTCGAAAAGAGATTCTTTTCCACTCATATGTCTTGAGCAACCACTATCCATTATCCACTTTTGATCCTTTGTCTTGGTGATATCCTGCAAAACAGAAAATCAACCTTTTCGGCTAGACCAATAAACAGATTTGGATCCATTATGGGGGTAGACTATGTTAGGTAGCCTTGTCCCTTTAGGAACCCATATCTGTTTTATCCGTTCATTGAAACGTACAGGAAAAATATTTCTAATGATGTAGGGATCCGTTCTCCTATAAGGACACGTTTCCTTTACATGTCCCTTTTTACAGCAAAAGAAACAAGTAGGAGATCGCCAACTTCCTTTTGTCTTAACGAACGTAGTAGTAGGTTTTGCAGGAAAATCCTGTTGTATCCTATACCACTTTGGTTCAAGGAAAATTGTTGTTCTCCAAGCATCTTATCAAGAGTGGCTTTGGATCTAGTAAATTGCACGAGGGCTATTTGTTGTTCTTGACATTTTTCAGATAATTTCACTTTTTCAATCTCTAAGTCAGTGTTACATGCCTTAAGAGATGAGAGGTTTGCCTTTAGTTCGGAGTTTTCCGATCGTAAGGCCTTGACCTCAGTGTCAAGATCTGATTGTATGCTGTCAAGACCTTGAACTTTCAGCGATAGCATTCTTATGCAAGTTTCCTGATCCTTTAGCTTTTCTTTCAAGATGCTCATTTCCTTGCTGCAAATTTCTTCATTAGAAATCAAATTTTTTAGGAATTTTGATAGAACATCAGTAGGACTAGATATAAGATTTCTCACAATTCCATCTAAATATTGATCTTGGTTGTCATCGGTTTTTTCCATAAGACATAAGTTTGCCTGATTATCTTCAGAATCTGAATCGCTTGAGGAGTCTGAGTCGCTCCATGCAGCTATCATGGCTCTCTTGTTGAATTCCTTCTTCTTGAATTTGTTTCTCTTTTTTGTGGACATTCTTTGATAAGATGGTCTGTTTCACCACATTCGTAACAATTTAGAACTCGATTCTTCTTTGAAGAGTTAGGAGACTTACCTTTATATTTAGATGATCCAGCAAATTCTTTGTTAGAGAATTGTTTTTTCATCTTCAATATGCGAGCCAACCCTCGAGTAATAAGTGCAAACGGATCTTCGTCATCATCACTATCAGAATCTTCTAGTAGTTCCTCTTTCTTAGCTTTGAGTGCCAAGTTTTTGATGTTCGTGGGTAGTTCCCCATCGTCCTCATTGAGGATCATTTCATGGGTAATTAATTTTTCCAACAAATCATCAAGAGCTAGTGTGTTAAGGTCTTGTGCTTCTTCAATAGCGGTTACCTTGGGACCCCACTTTACTTTGGGTAGACATCTCAGTATCTTTCTAACTTTCTCTTCATTTTTGAAAGTTTTTCCCAATGAGTCAAGGTTGTTAATGATCTCCGTAAAACGGGTGAACATTGTCTTAACTGATTCATCTGGGTTCATCTTAAACAATTCATATTGTTTAAGAAAGATACTAATTTTAGTCTCTTTGACCTGGCTGGTTCCTTCATAGGTGACTACTAGTTTATCCCAAATTTCCTTGGTGGATCTGCACGATGAAATACGATTGAACTCGTCAGTACTTAATCCACAATACTATAAATTGATGGCTTTGTAATTTTTAGCCACGCTTTCTAAATCAGTCTGAGTGAATTCTGCTTCTGACTTGATCACTCTAGTGTTGTTGGGACCATCCTTCATGGGTGTGTTGGGTCCATGCATAATAATATGCCAAAGCTCCAAATCTTGATCAATGATAAACATTTGCATCAAAGATTTCTAGTGCATGAAATTGTTCCCAACAAAAAGAGGTGGTCGTGTAATGGATCTTCCTTGACCGAAACCTCCTTGACCTTCACCTGCCATGATTAGCCTCACAGATAGTAATATCTAAGAAACGTGAGTTAGGCTCTGATACCAATTGAAGTGCGGAATAGGCAGATAAACAGTTAACAAATCTCTAGAAGGGGGGGGGGGGATGAATAGAGTATGGAATCTTTTCGCAATCTCAGGATTGGTAAGACCTTATCGATAAGAGAGAAGACCTTATCAAACAGTGATAAGACCTTATCAAACAGAGATAAGACCTTACCCGTAGCTCAGAGATTAGATAAGAATAAAATAGTAAGTAAAGACGAACAAGAGATAATAAATATGAGTAAAGAGCATAAGTAAAAGTGACACGTGATATTTTGACGAGGTTCGGTCTCAAATTGACCTAGTCCCCGCCTAGGGTTATCCAACCCTAGGATTGTAAGTAGCTTTATTTCTCTTCTTCTTCCAATGAGCTCCAGATACAACCTTCAGAAGAACTTCCCTCTTCTAAACTCAGAAGCCTTACACTTCCTATCTAGCAACTCAAACACTCAAGAGAAAACAAAGTCCTACCGATACCGAAGTATCTTACACGTTTGGGTAGAGAGTAACCCTTTGTATGATTCTAGATGAATTGTACTATGACGCTCAAAGAAGATCTCACACACTCAAAGAGATAAAACGCTCAAGCTTGAAAGGTTTGATCGATGCTTTGGGAGATAAGAAAGCAGATGGTTCTTGTGTATGCTTGGGATCAAGTTGTATATCCACTGTCATCTTTCTTTTCTCCTTATATAGGCAAGCCCATCATCTTCAAATAAGTCGATCGTTGAGATTCGAACGTTGAGATTGAACTTGGGCAGCTCCAGATTTAAATCTGGATGTTGAGATTTGATTTTCCAGTAGCTAAAAAATCGTTCAATGTTGTTGCAATAGATCTGGATGAAATCTGGATGTTGAGATTGTATTTGGCTGAAGATTTGTTCAAGAATTTATTTAAACTAAATCACAGATTTTGTTCAAATCAAATCCCTTGAAGATCTCAACAAATCCAACAATATTTGACTTTATATATTTGGTTAGAAAATCAAACCAAATATAAAATCCAGCCCATAAGAAAAGTTTTAGCCCAATAAAATATTGGACTAGCCCATTCGAACTTAGATCGTCTGAGAGCTTGAACCAGTTTCGGTAAGGTCTTACCAAAACCTAGAAACCATGGTTTTGGCTTTCATCAACCGGTAAGGCCTTATTGATCATTAATAAGGTCTTATCATCAAGGTGGAGTTAACATATATATATATATATATATATATATATATATATATATATATATATATATATATATATATATATATATATATATATATATATATATATATATATACTCAACAGGTTGGCAAACAGTCGATTTCTACATCAGTTTCTGATCAACATGTTGATAATGAGTATGGGCCTTGGCTTCTTGTGGCTCGTAAGCCTCGATTCCAACAGGATCATAATGTAGCGGGTTATCGACCACCAGTTCATCAGAATGAAGTGCAAGCATCAAGAAGCGGGAAGGAGTTTGTTCATGGTTCCACTACAAAGGTTCAAGCCCGAGTTCTGCTTCAACAACGAATATAACATCTCCGAAGGCTTCCCCAAGCCTTGTCACGATCCTACCAAAGGCTACTCATAAACATGTCCCGGAAACAAGTAAGGCTGAAAGTGATAAAAGTAAGCAAGTCTTTCAACGACCCTTGGTTCTTGGGGCAACCCCTACTCAAGAGATTATCGATGCCGAAGCCCAGTTGAAGGAGAAGCTCCGCAAAAGAAACCAGAATCGTAGTGTTGCTCGAAGGAAAGTTTGGTAAGCGGCTAAAGAAGCCGGTTCAAATGATCTCCGGGGTATTCTTAAACGCCCACGTCTAGCAGTGCTTATCCTAGATACCTCCTCAACGCTTACTGATAATTCTGTTATATCTCAAAGTGATGTGTTTGTTGTTGTGGATCCTCCTGGCGATATTTCTTTTGTGTCTTTATATGTGTATGTTACTGTTCAGCACACTTCTTCCTCTGTCACGCATATCACTCCCTCTATCTCCACATATATTTAGTTTTAAATATTAGTTCTATGGTGACTAATGAAGATGATACCATTGTTACCGAGCGTGTAGTTGGGATGGAGGTCACGGTTGTGCCGTCGTCTCTTGATGAAAATCCATAATTGGGTTGATTCTTTTTTCTTTTCTACGTCTGTTTCAATGAATTGCTTATTTTGAAATTGTTTCGGGGCCGGTAAGCCTGGCTTCCGACGAGCGTTTAAGTACCTTTGTTCTCACCATTCTATTGATATTGCTGCGATTTTTGAACCACGTATCTCTAGTGATCGGTTACAACGTGTATGTGATCAGTCTCGGTGGAAAGGTTGCTTCACGGTTGAAGCCAATGGTTTTGAAGGAGGACTCTAGCTTCTTTGGGATAATCGGAAGATCAATATCTTCATTGTTCATTCTACCACGAGCTTTATTCATGCTAAAGTGATTTTTGGTTTGGATATTTTCAGAATTATTGCTATCTACAAACCTCTTAATGTTTCTCAACGTGTGGTTTTTCGGACTGATCTTGCTTTTGAGTTAGCATCGGTCTCTGATCCGTACTTTGTGGGAGGAGATTTTAATTGTATCATGTCTAAGGATGAATGTCTGAGAGGATTCCAACGGGTTCATAATGATGCCGGAATCTTCCAAAATCTTATCACTTCTACGGGTCTTGTAGATCTCGGGTTTACATGCCCTTCTATACATGGGAGAATGGTCGATCTGGCATTTGGTAGGTTTTGAGGAGGTTGGATCGTGTTTTCACAAGTGTGGGTGGAATATTACGGTGGTCAAATGCCCATGTACGACATTTGACTCGTTTCTCTTCTGACCATTCTCCTCTTCTCTTGCAAATTGATCCTTGTATACAAAGTCGTCCGGATAAAAGACCGTTTCGTTTTGAGGCGGCTTGGATGTCACACAATGATTTTGAAACCATGGTGGAGTCTTGTTGAAAATATAACCCAAAGGTCAATACTTCTCTTTCTAATCTTAAGTTATTTCTTATTATGTGGAATCGGTTTGTTTTTGGCAATGTGTAGGTTAGAAGGGGCAAACTAGTGGAAAAACTTCTGACTGTACAAAGTCATCCACATCTACGCATGTCAGCAAGATTACGGTATCGGGAATGCTTTTTGAAGGCGAAAATTGAAAAAGTTCTTGATCAGGAGGAACTCATCTGGTTTTAGAAATCCAGGGAGCAATGGTTGGCGTGTGGTGATCACAATACTTCTTTCTTCCATCTCTCAACTTTAGTTCGTAGGAGAAAGAATCGTATAGTTGGCCGGGCTTCTGACTAGTACTGACGCTTGGCTTGAGGACCCAACTAAACTTGAGGCTCATGCAGTGGCATTTTTCACCAACCTCTATAGTTTTTTTAATTCTCTTGCTCCGGTTTTGGCTCATATTGATTCTTACGTCTTTCCAGTGCTCTTTGTGGAATCTTGGTCTTCTTTTCACCAACCGTTACATATGTTAGAAGTCTGGAAGGCTATTAAGAGTATGGGTCCCTATAAGGCACTAGGGGTGGATGGCTTTCAACCAATTTTCTTCCAAAAATGTTGGAATATTGTAGGTTCTTCAGTGTTGAATACGGTCAGTAAGTTTTTTGAAACACATTCCTTACCCAATGGTTGCAATGACACTCTTATTACCTTGATTGCTAAAGTAGGAATCCAGATTACATATCTCAGTTTTGTCCCATTACGCTTTGCAATGTGTCTTATAAGATAATTACTAAATTGATGGTCCAACGAATGCAACAATGTAATGGGACTTTTGGTTGGACTGACATAGGAAAGTTTTATCTCAGGAAGAATCATACAAGACAATGTGGTCCTTATGCAGGAGATTGCTCACTCAATGCGTAAAAAGAAATCAGAAAATAAATGGATGCTTCTTAAACTGAATTTGGAAAAAGCTTATGATCGAATAAGATAGGATTTCGTTGCAGACACTATTATTGAGGCGGGTTTTTCCCCGGATTGGGTTGCTATGATTCGGGAATACGTAACTACTACCGTATGCAACTCCTTTGGAATGGAGAGTTGACTTATCGGTTTTTACTTGAGCACGGCATAAGGCAAGGATATCCTCTTTCTCCCTATCTTTTTGTCCTCTGTGTTGAGTGTTTAAGCCACTTGATTTTGAAATCTGTAGATAAGGGTGATTGGAAACCTATCCATCTTTCTCAAGGGGCCCACCTTTTATCACACATGTTTTTTGCTGATGTTTTGACTCTTTTTGTTGAGGCTTCTGTTGCCCAAACGCGGGTGATGATGACATGCATTGATATCTTTTGTAAAGCCTCGGGTCATCGTGTGAGTTTTCAGAAATCAAAGATCTATGTCTCCACTAATGTGTCTCGAGATCTGTGTAATAGTTTGGAACTTTTGAGTGGTGTTGATGTGACACGGAACTTGGGCAATTATTTGGGTGTTGCGGTGTTACAGTCGAGAGTTTCAAAGGAAACTTTTCGGTTTCTTTTGTATAGAATGAACTCTAAGTTAAATGGTTGGCGAAGCAAAACTTTGAATTTTGCGGGACGTATTACTCTTGCTAAGTATGTCATGTCTTTCATCCCTGTTTACAGTATGTCGATATTTATTTTTCCGAGGAATATTGTTTTGGATATGGAACGTATTTGTAGAGATTTTATCTGGGGACATCAGGATGGTAGGCGACCTATGCATACTATCCCTTGGGAGGAGTTTTGTAATCCCAAACTTCAAGGAGATGTTGGCATCCGTAATATGAAAGTTGTTAATCTTGCTCTTATTGGAAAGATTGGTTGACGTTTCTTGATGGAGCCGGAGGGACTTTGGGCTAGGGTTCTTTACAGTAAGTATATCAGGACCACGGGTATCCGTCATTCAGCACCTTCCAAAGTTTGGAAAGGCATTTTGAAAGGAATTAATGACGTTGTTTGTCCAAACCTCCGCTGGTCATTGGGTTTTGGCGTTGATTTCACTTTCTGGTCGGATCGATGGCTCGAGGATTGGCCATTGCAAGACTATACCCTCACGCCACTTGATGCCTCCTTGTCATGTAGATCAATGGCGCCCTACTAGGTTGGAGGTACCGGCTGGGATTGGCCTTCGTTGTCTTCATATTTGCCGAGCGATATCTGCAACAAGCTGGCATCTCTTATTTCGGCAATTGCACATATATCTTCAGTTAGCACCAACAATCGGAGGCATACGACGGATATCCTAATTTGGGCAAGATCCTTCAGGTGCGTATACTGTCTCACGTGGTGTTACCTTTTTGTGCAGGAATTCGTGGAATCAGCATGGAGATGCTCCGTTATTCCGAGCTATTTGGTCTTCACGCGCACAAGAGAGGGCTCGGGTCTTTGTGTGGAACATGTGTAAAGATGGTGTCATGACGAATCACGAACGGTGGCGACGACATTTAAGCCCAACACCTATTTGCCCTTGTTGCCTTTTGATGCCAGAAACTCTTGAACATTTGTTCAGAGATTATCATCTTGTACGTCGCATGTGTGAATCTCTATCTCCACCAGTTAGTAACGATAGTTTCTTCACCATAACTTTTGCCCTATGGATTCGAGGTAATATCACTTCCTCTTCTCGGTATTTTTGTGGTATGTTGTGGAAGGATTTTTTTTATTGTAGGATTATGGTGGAGTTGGACATGGCGTAGTGAAGCGGTTTTCAGTAACCGGATTAAGGAAGGCAACCGGGCGATGTTTGTTAACCATACTATTCAAACAACAGATGCTTGGATGAGTTATTTTGTCAATAACCCTATTACGACCCCAGTTGTCAGGTCGATTAAGTGGGAACCTCCTACAACGAACTTTGTTAAAATTAATACGGTTGGAGCTTGTCGCTCAGATGGACAAGCTACGGCATCAAGAGTGTTTCGTAATAGTGAGGGAAAGTGGCAGGGAGGCTTATGCGCAAACGTTGGTCTATGTTCAGTCCCCAAGGCTGATTACGGGGAGTCTTTCATGGATTAACGATATCGCTCAGTAGTGCTTGAATATGGATTCTGATTTAATTATTTCCCTACTGCGCAATACACTTTCACCTCGCCACCCCTTGCTAGTCTGGTATCTCGGTGCCACGACTTATTGAAAAGGGATTGACCTATCCAATTCCGTCATGCCTACCGTGAGGCGAATAAACTAGCGGATTATTTAGCTTCTATAACTTTTACTATGCCTTTAGGTCTTCATGTATTGATTGACCCGCCGGAGGGTGTTATATGCATTATTCTTGATGATTTAAGGGGTCGATCTATCCCTCATTTGCTTACTACTTAGCTCTTTTTATGCAATAAAAGTGCGTCTAAATACGCCGGAGACCACTACCTCTCCTTCCCACAAAAAAAATTTGCCGGTAGAATTTGATTATTTTTTATACTCTATGAGGAAACAAAAAATGAGAATGGAAACATGTTTTGCATTGAAATGCCAAAACATATAACCATGCACAAATTTAAAGGTACGCTGAGGTCTGTTACAACA
The DNA here is from genome assembly GCA_002319775.1 of Fagopyrum tataricum. Lineage (NCBI taxonomy): Eukaryota > Viridiplantae > Streptophyta > Magnoliopsida > Caryophyllales > Polygonaceae > Fagopyrum > Fagopyrum tataricum. Next base: position 31,371,843 of record CM008281.1, on the reverse strand, counting down.
CACCTCATATTATAATAAAATTAATATGAAAAAATAAACATAAAACCTTGTTAGCATAGTGGAATTAAGGGTTTAGAGAAAAAAGGTAGTTGGTCACAAGTTTTATACTCACCAAGTCACCATTATCATTTTCCCATATTTTTATGTAATCATTTTATATATTTTTTTTTAATTTTAAAAATCATGTTTCACCCCAAATAAAAATAGAAAAAAAAATAACTAAAGATTTCACATTAAAAACTATTTAAATTGTACTATTTTATACTACATTACTCAAATACAAAATTATTTGACTTTAAAAACACAGTGATAGAAATTTTTATTTTTTTTAAAAGGTATTTAGCCTACCAAAATTTTCGATCTTGGATATGTCCCTGCCATAATATATTATGAATTTACAATGACATTTTCAATAAATTATATTCATTTTCATTATGTTTTTTAAGTTGAAATCAAACTACCCTTAGTTCTTATAAAATCTTTTATTCAGGTGATTGGAAATTCAGATATAAGGATTTTAGACAACGTCGTTGAAGTTGTTTCGGTTTTTTTTTATCGAACATGAGTGAACCTATCATTAATTCTAACAACGGCGACTTGGATCGAGCACATCATGATATCTTATCGGGATTTTAGGATTCATATTGAAATCATAATAACATGCTATATATATAATGTATTATACATGAAATGGCACATAAAAGTAACCTAAATCAATCCAAGTTGTGTTATTTATGTTAAAATGTATTAAAATTATAAAACAATTTGAAATTCAAGAAATAAAACATTAACTATATATGAAACATTACAATCTAGAATTCGATGCAGGTTTGATTAAATATGATGTATATGAAAATGAAGGTCTAATTTGTGACCAAAAACAAACATGTAATGAATATAATACGAAACCAGCAATAAACAAATTAAATATTTGGGCAATAATAATGTAATTATATATCGGAATTGTAATATCCTTTGTGCTTCTTTGACTGCAGCCCAATTCCCTTTGCTTCTGATTTCTTCATGATTCTAAGCCTCTTGCACGATTCTACAAACATCCTGCAAAAATAAATTGTAAAAAATATTAGAATAAATTTAAAACGAGTTTAATCCTCAACAAATATTATAACAAATAAATATTTATTCACTCTTTTTACTTATAGAGAACATGTGCGATTTTATTTTTACAATTTAATATTCTAATTCAAACTTTATAATTTTTTAAATTAAAACTAAGACTCAATTACAAGTTTAATCCTCAAAAATGTTATAAAAAATAAATATTTAATACCTTTTTTTTACTTATAGATAACACATGGTTAATTTTTCATCGAATACAATAAATAGTTAATATTTTTATTAATTAGAACATGTACATATAAGAGAGAATATAATATAATAAATATATTTAACCAAATATCATTTTTAAATCTCATAAGATAAGGGTATTGAATGAGTTTTAAGAAAATTATAATCTTCTTACGATACTAATTTATAAAATTAAAATCAAAAGTTTAAGCTGAAATTTATAGTGTGGGTGGGCTTTAATCAATGAACGATTAATATACTTAAGCCCAAACATAGTTAAGTTGCAAGCCCATAGATAATTGGGCCTTGGCTACACATAATTGTTTCCAAGAACTTTGGCAATCGTTTCGTTTGTTTTCATTTTAAAAGACAAACCTAAAAAAAAAAAAGTAAAATAAGCAAGCAATAAATTTAACCTTAAGAATTTATTTGATAATCTTACTTATAAGATTTTAATAAAACTCGAACCAACTTTGTTTCAATTTTTTAAAAATGGACTTTCAACCTATTTTGAGACAGGTTGTAAAATTTAAATTAAAAATCAATCTTATCAAAAAAAAGGAAAAGAAAAATAATGAATAAAAAAATTAAAGAAAACTTTTATAAATCAAACCGACAAAATACTTTGCCACCATCCCGACCGGGCGGTCCAGTGAGTCAATAATCACCCTGCCAACTCAAATCGTTTGACCGGAAAATACTAAAAAAAACAAAACCAAAAAATATAATTACTGATATATTTGCTAACATATTTCATTTATTGCATTAAAATTCTTTATTTTATGAGATAACATAATTGTTCAGTAATTTTTTTAATTTATTTCAAAACAAAAATAATCGCGAAAATTTAAAATTTAAACCTACAATTTAAGTCATTTAAAAATTCAGATATTTATTTTCTAATAGCTACGCAATTAGAAAATACACCACAAAATTAGTAATTATTTCAATTTTTATAAGCCATGAGTTTATTCAAAAATTAAATAAGCCAAAAGAATTACTCACTTCCATGGGACATCTCCAAGAAGCATCCAATCCCCATCTTCGTCTTCGTAAATAGGCACGTATTCAGTATTATCATACCCCTTATTTGCGTCCCCTATTATATATTAATTATAAAACACAAAATTAATAATATATACATAAATTAAGTCGATTATTTATCTTAACTTATACCACATGCCATAGCTAAGCAACGTACCAACGCCAATGTATCCAAAGAGTTTCTCAAGAGCTGCAACAAGATCTGTGTAACCTCGGTGGTTGACAACATCGACTTTCCGAAGAAACGGAACACCATCCATACTGATTTTGACGAACGCTTTCGGTTCTTCCTTACGAGAATTCGAGTCCTTTTCTCCGATACCGAGCCTTTGTCTATACGAGCAAACTGGAGGCCATCCGACAACCGGAGCCTTGCTCTCATCTTTCCGAAAACCCTTGTTTTCGGTTTTATTGCCCTCGATATTGATCTCGCAGAATGCCCTTTTCTTTTCGGTTTTCCCGGAATCACCGGGCAACCCGAGCCTTAACTCGGTGATCTCGAGCCCGACATCCATGGTAGAAGCCATGAAAGGTAGTTGAAGGTTTTGTTGTGTGTAGGAGTTTTAGGGTTTATAATGAGGTTATTGATGTTAGAAGGAAGAGATGCTTTTATATGTGTATAGTTGTGAAGGTGAACATTGGTTGGTGGGTGACATCAAAGGCAAATGTGGGTCCATGTGGGTCCCATAGAAGCAAGTAAAGGCCCGACATTTGGGGCCGTGAGAAAAGGGAGTGTGGAAATAGAAAGATCTTACGGTGGGGATTTGTTTAATGATCTTGGTGAGATTTGATCTTGGCCGTTGGATTATTTTGATAATCGTAGGGAACACGGCATGTGATAATCTTTCCATGTTATGTGAAATGAGAAGACATGGATGGCATATAATGATTAATGATGAAGACCCCATCAAACTCCATGTGAAGAGACATGCATATGCATATGTATAATTTTCTATAAAGCTTTGAAATATCATTCCCCTGGGTTTACTTAGATTTGTAGACCTTAATACATCGATTCCATCTTAAACTTTAATAATAATCATCCCGTGTGATTAACCTGGATGATCTTAAGACGTACCGTCAAATATCAATCAATCACAATAATTTATTACGTGTTAAAAAGTGTTAAAGTTTATTGGACTCGCAAGTTCGTGTGTATGGGCATATTCGCATTAGATTCAATTATGTGCCGTTAAATCCATTCCAAAGTGAGAAATCCTTCTTTGTTTGATCCACCGAAATTTACATAAACAATTATACAAGATTTGTTAATTGCGTATAAGAATGTATCCGATTTTGATGCTAATTTGTCAATCAATATCATGGAATGATACATATAATGCTCTATTATATTCATGTGCAATTATACATAGTGGTATAGATGCTTCCATTATTCCCACATAATTATTGAAGACTATTTTTTCGGTTTGGGTTTTTATAAAGTATCAGACTATTTTTCTTTATATTTTAATGTCAACTAAGATACTATAATCAATTAAAAAGTAGCAGATTTTTCTTAAAAAATAAATTTCAACCAAAATTCTCTAAAATAAAAAAAGAAAAGAAAAAAGTGTACTATGTATCAAATCTAATTTTACTCTCTTTTTTTTTAAAAAAAAACACCAAAAATAAAAGAGAACAAATGGAAAAGAGAGACATGAAAGTGTGGAAATGGGCCTTAAGTTGGTCCATGAAAAAGGAGTTGTCATCCTCGAGGACTTTTTGTCAAAATGCATTAAAGTAAAAAAATTCAAAATAAAGAGATATGTACGTAATGTATCCCTAACAAGGCCACAGGGAGATAGGTTATTTTGCGATTCGTTAAAGGATGAGGTGATATGTCAAAAAAAAAAAATACTAAAAGTTTAAATGTCTGGTCTGAGTGGATATGGGTAATTTAAATGTCTGATCAAGTTGCTAATCCGATTGAATTTTTTAAATTTCTTATATGTATTGTATCATTTATTAGTTAAACTCTAATTTTTCAAATAAAAATACTAAAAGAAAATATTACATAATTTAAAAGCAAAAAAAAAAAGACCACCCGGCGTGAACTTTTGGACGAGGTTGTACAGGAGTACATATCCGATATCTGGGTTTATATTCGACTCCGATCCTAATATACAATTTTGACTTTTAATCAAACTCCGTATAATTCCGATTTATTGAGATTATTGTAAAATTATAACCTTTTAAATAATTTACCGAAAACAACTGGACGGGACCTATGTTTCATAAAGCTAAAAAATCCGGTTATAAAAGTTGTAAATTGAAACTACAGAATGCAATCTAAAAAATACATTAAAAATATTTTATATATATATATATAATAATCTTATCGTTAACAAATCTACATGAAATTATTTTGGACCAGAGTAATTAGATCCAATTATAAAAGTCTCCGATTGAACTAATAAATCCTAAGAACACCATATCTAAATGCGATTATCTTGTTTTATTGTGTCTAAAATAAATCTACATTACATATATTAACGTGATATTGTTAATTTAATTATAAAGTCTATAAATCAATTTCTAATATGTTTGGATAATCTAATTATCATTAATTATTAATCATGGGATAAATACTATACAATTACGAGACAAATGAGAATCATTTTATTTGTTGACGAAGACGAAGAGAATCAATCAAAATCAAATGTGTTTATATGTTTCTGATTATAGTTGTTACACCTTACGTTAGTTTAATACTTAGATTCTCAAATCATTTTTTCAGTTATGTTTGTTAAACTGAAAAATAACTCATGCAATATATATTTGAATAAAAAAAAATTTCTTTTAATATCCAGAGATCAATAAACAGTAGTTTAATAAATAAGAAAAAATATTAATAAATTTCGATACGTCAAATAATGGGGATACAGAGTTTTAAAATGTGACCAATCGCCAATTATTTGTTTATAATCACTTTGTAGTTAGTCTATATAACGTAGGGTTTATAAATTCATATTGACGGTATGCCGTGTCTCTACACCACCATGACATAGACTACCGTTCTCGTCCATGCTTTTACTTTCAGACTATATTTTGCATGTTTTCATTTTATGTAATAAAAGGGATATTCCTTATAGAATATTTTCTTTAATCTGATCTTTTAGGATTTTTCCCTTGTTGGGCTTTTCGTATGTATGTTTGTTTGGCCCGTTGGCCCATAGGTGGGCAAGACTCTCTATATAAGGGACCTCTTGCCTCACTTATTTTCGATGTTCAATTTTACTAAGTTTTTGAGATGATTTTCCTCTTACTTAGCTTCGGCATCAAACCTCCCGTCTACCTCTCAAATTTCTTCCTTGGATCTCGTCTTTGATCCAAGAAACCCATACTCGAGAATTCTTCTTTAGAATCAACTTTCAATCTCCATCAAACGGTTTATTCGATCTCTCTAGATCGAATCAACCCTTGTTTCTTCATCGCTTCCGCCCCTTTAGATCTGAATCGAAACAACGCCGCACAAAGAATCAATGAGTAGTTGGATCTAGATCCGAAAGTTATCCTTGGTTACCTTCAAGGACGTATCATAAGCTGTTGTAGACTTTCTAGTATCCTTATTACTTGCATAATCTGAATCAACATAGCCCACAAGGTCATTAGAATCACAGTGAACACCATATTCTAAAGCAAGAGAAGAAGTACCAGATAAGTATCTTAACAAAAACTTCATAGCTGACCAGTGTTTATAAGAGGGATTAGACATATATCTACTCAACACACTAACAACAAAAGCTAAGTCAGGTCTTGTACAGACCATAACATACATCACATAACCTATAGTAGCATCATATGGTATATTTTCCATATCTTTAACCTCTTGAGGAGAAAGATGAGATGTCTTAGTCAAATCAAGATGAGCACCAAGAGGTATTGAAGTAGGTTTAACAGATTTCATATTAAATCTGTCTAGCACTTTTAAGATATAATCATGCTGAGTTAACCAGATTTTCCTTTTATTCCTATTTCTAACAATATTAATTCCAAGGATTTTCTGTGCAGGGCCAAGATCTTTCATATCAAAAGTAGATTTCAGAGAGGTTTGAGTGTCTCTTATGTTACTCTTAGATTTGCTAATTATCAAGATATCATCAACATATAACAGAACATAGAGAGGACATTCAGTTTTAATAAACTTGAAATATAAGCAAGAATCATAAGAGCACTGAGAAAAACCAAGAGCTTTCATACACGAGTCGTCAAACTTTTTATTCCACTGTCTAGGGGATTGTTTCAAACCATATATAGACTTATTAAGCAGACAGACATGATTAGGAAACCTCTCATCAATATACCCTTTTGGTTGACTCATGTATATAGTTTCATCCAAATTACCATGTAAGAAGACAGTCTTAACATCCATTTGATCAATATCATAATCAAATACAACAGCAATGGATATAAGAATTCTTAAGGTTTTGTATTTTACTACAGGAGCAAATATTTCATTATAATCTTCCCCTTCCCTATGGGTAAAGCCTTTTGCAACTAATCTAGCTTTAAACCTAGGTAGATCATTAGAGTTTTGACTTTCTTTTACCTTGTAAACCATTTATTGCCAATTAATCGGACATTTTTAGGTTTAAGGACAAGAGTCTAGGTGTTATTAGCTTTCATGGACTCAATTTCTTCATTCATAGCATGTTTCCATTCATTACAGTGTTTAGAATTAATAACATGCTCAAACAACTCAAGAGTAGGAACAGAGATCACCTCAGCAATTAAGAAGGCATATTCTATAACATACTTATGTATATCAACTATATTCTCAACTAAGTTCACATACTTGGCATTTGGTTTCTTATGCCTTGGTTCTCTATCCCTAGTTAGCTGATAATCAGATAAAGTAGGTAGAGAGTCAATCACATCATTATTGTTATCAATAGCAGGCAATTCAGAAGACCACGTAACCAAATTAGAAGAAGAAGAGTTAGAGTTTGGGAGATTAGAATTGATCACTGACCCTCCTAATTGTTGAGGTATTGTAGTATCTGAACCTCCTGAGATGGAAGAAAAAGTGTCTCTCGAGGAATTTATTTGATTGGAAATTTCAGTCATGCTGAAATCTCTCGAGAGACACTTCTTCCCCCTCGAGAGATTGTAGTCAGCATATCAGGTGTCATCATCTTCCTCAATAATATCTGCATTCACACTTGGATCATAGAAAGATAATTCTGCATCCTTGTTATTATTCTCAAAGTTAACATTAGTAGTAACCTTGAAGAGAAATTCATTTTCAACAAAGGTAAATCTCTGCTTATAGTAATTTTATAAGCTCTAGGTTGTAGGATTAAAAGTTTATATCCTTTAACACCTATAGGGTATCCTATCATAACACACTTTTGTGCTCTAGGATTAAGCTTACCATCAGAATGTTTAGCATAAGAAGCACATCCAAAAACTCTTAGATGTGTGAGGTTAGGAGGTTTTCCAGACCAAAGTTCTTGAGGTGTTTTAAAACTTATAACACTGGAGGGTGATCTATTAATGAGATAGACAACTGTAGTCACTGCTTCACCCCATAGAGAATGTTTTAGGCCAGAGGATATTAACATGCATCTAGCTTTCTCTAACAGAGTTCTATTCATTCTCTCTGCAACATCATTCTGTTGAGGTGTGTCTGGGACAATCAAGTGTCTTTTGATTCCATTTTCATGACAAAATTTATCAAATTCTGAATTACAGAACTCCAACCCATTATCAGTTCTAAGGCATTTCAGTTTATAACTGGTTTGACCTTCTACTATAATTTTTCAGTTTTTAAAGCTTTCAAAGGTATCACTTTTATTCCTAAGAATATACACCCAAACTTTTCTGGAAAAATGATCTATTAAGGGCAAAAAATATTTTCTACCCCCTTTGTTTCAATCTGAGCAGGACCCCATAAGTCAGAATGTACATACTCTAAGGGTTTACTAGCCTTAAACTCAGATTTGTTGAACACTTTTCTAGTAGCTTTACCTAGCATACAAGTCTCACAGGACTTAAGATCACTAGGTTTATTTGGTAAGCTACCATTTTTAAAGAGATAGTATAAGCCTTTATTGCCTATATGTCCTAACCTAGAGTGCCATGTTAGAGTTTGTTCATTTGTAAAACATGAAGCTCATTTGATTGCTTGCAATTGTGTGCTGATTTGGAGCAATGACTAACGTTGAAATGGAAACTTCTAAGGATTCTGGTCATCAAGAGTCCAATGAACCTTTGGCTCAAGAAAATGCTTCGATGTCCCTCGAAAATGACTCCATAAGGCAAGAATTGAAAGCTTTGAAGGCACAACAAAAGTTTGATGCCTTGACCCGATAAAACATTGCCTTGAAGGAAGAGTTAGAAGCTCTTAAGGCCCTACGGCTTGCCCAACGTCCCACCTCAACAATTCCGATTGAGACCTTGGTCAATGCTTCCACATCCGATGCACAACGGAAAGGCAAGGGAATTTTAGGAGCCGGACCATCAAACGGTCCCCGGCTTGCGTCCGTCATTGAATGCCAACGTCCCTTACCTCTTGACGGAAATGAGTCCCATGAAGAGGACGAAGAATTCCCCGACCCGACTCAAGATGACTTTCTCATGGTCGATACGGAAAATCGGCACAAGCATTATGAGCCTCAACACCAACGGTATGTCCCTTCTCCACCTCCACCTAGTGTGCCCCGCACCGACCGTCGAGCCCGGGAAGAGCCCCGGTACCATCCCGACTCGACCAAAAATCATGGTCGTGAGAATGATCGTTCCGGACGCCGTCGCCAACGGTCAAACCGGCAACCGACGACCCTTGACTTTGATGAGTATGATGAGCAAAACGATTTCAATGAGTTCTCCGGTGATGAGTCCGACTTGGAACGGGTGGCACATGACCGTCCATGGCATCCACCCATCATGGACCCTTATGAGAACCAAGACCGAGGTGAAGAATGGTTGCCTCCCCCAAACCCACCTAGGCATGAACCACCCGTTCATGGCGCCACCGGCGAGCCCGTGCCGATGATGTCTACATTCCACCGCCCCGCCCGGACCCCTACCGCGCTCGTAGGGAGGGTAAGGTTAAATTCCCTATCTTTCATGGTGAATATGATCCGTGTGTTTTTCTTGATTGGCCACAGGATATGAAACGAGCCTTGAAACATTGTCATTACGAGGATGAATATGAGAAAATCGAGGCGGCAACTTTTTACTTTGAAGGAGATGTCAAGTCTTGGTGGAACCGGTATGAGATCACCCGTGAAAGGCGAGGATGGGCACCGATTGCGACCTTTGAGCAATTGATCTATGTCATGACCAAGAAGTACGTGCCCGAGGATTTCAAGAATGATATGCGGTTGCAAATTGCCGAGTTCAAACAAGGCAACCTCACTCCGGTGGCTTACTTGGCCAAACTCGAGGACATGCACATTAAGGACGGCGTCTCGGCCTCTCCATCCGCCCTTCGCACCAACTTCATGAGTGGGCTTAATGCTTCCATTCGACGCCCGCTTGAGATTGTGCCATATAAGGATTTGGGGGCATTGTGCCATGCCTCCATGAAGCTCTACAAGCAACAACTTGAGACGCCTCGGTATTCAAGGTATAATTCTTCCTCGAGTCAATATCCTCATTCTTCTAACACACGTACTCGAGATGTGCCTAGTTCTCCAGATGCTGACGCTTCCAAAGGAGCCCAACGGACGGGTCAATCCAATTGGAAAGCGGGTAATGAGAGGGCACCAATCTCATTTTTTTGGTAGTACAAAGAGGGAATTGGCCCAAAAATTGGATAGGGGTCAAGACGCTGTCGGGCGCAGGCGGCTGACTCAAGTGCCCCCCGAACCGCGCGAAATGGTCGCCTATTACACGACTCACTAACTCTGCCTGGGGTGAGGGTACCTATTATTCGTCGGCGGTCCTCCGCTCCCGGGTCGGTCGTTGCTCTGCTGTGTCTGGCCCGTCCTCTGGGCACCTTTGGAAGGCAGGGAGTGTGACAACGTACACGCTTCCCTTTATGAACATTGGCCTTCTCACTAAGCAGCAAGCGCTGAATCAACGCAGAAAGAATGAAGCTGAAGACCAAGAAAATAGTTTGTTTTAAGGTAAGGGATCATGTATTCTTGGGGCTATTTTAGATGTACAATTCCATTTCGGTAGTCATATTCCATTTCAGTTGGAAAATGCAGTCCGATGTTTGGGGCAGGGCCAGAGGAGAGGAACTATTTCAAGCAAGGATGTTATGACCTCAGACCTATTCCCGATTGCAGAAGCAGAAGGGTGGACAGCTTAGACTGGTTGGCTTTCGCTCGAGTCATTCTCATCCCTTGGATTCCCTTCTGCTGGCTTCTAGTCTTTCTCTATCTCCTTGAGAGCAAGCCCGAGTTTCATTGCCATTACCTGTCTTTGGTACAGTCTCTCCTTATCATATTGCTGACGCAAGGCCTCCTGAGTCCCACATCGCCTCCTGTGTCATTGCCATTTCCAAATCGACGTTTTTGAGAACCCAAAAATAGAAGAAATCGGGCATGAAGGACGCGAAAGCATCTCCCTTATTGAGCGAGAAGCGCGGGGCTCGGCTAAGTCTTGAACCTTCGCGCTGACCGTTCGCTTTCTCAGTAGCAAAAGCGCTTCTCTTTGCCCCTTAAGTAGAAGGACAAGAAAGAGATTATTGGTTTTCTTGCTCCCGGCGCCTCCCGCTAGAGGTCAACAAGGACCTTCACCGGCGGCTCGCCCAAGGGAGCCCGTGTGCTACAAGTGTAGCGGTTTTGGTCACGTGCAACGTGATTGTCCAAACACCAAACGGGTTTTGTTTGCCGACCCATCATATTTCGAGGACGAAGATGATCATTCAATGTCATATTGACATCCATTTTAAAGTGAAATAATCTGCACAACAAGGAACTTCTACTAGGCATGCTTTTTACTAGAAACAAAGATTCCAAAGTATTCCAGAGAGTTTTAGCTGTAACCTGAGTTAGGACTTGTCGTCCTATTTCATCAGTCAATCTCAACATAATCTCAGAGTGAGCTATCTGATCCAGCTCTTCCTTTTCCTCCTCCTTTGTATTTTCTGGAAAGTCTTGAGTAACAACTTTCCAACACTTTTCCCTTATTAAGATGGCTTTCATTTTGACATGCCACATAGCAAAGTCAGTATTGCCATCAAAATGTTTAATTTTAGCTGTATGAGTCATTCTACTCGTCACAGTCACTTAACAAGCCTTGACAACTATCTTGGAAACACTTTATACCAGATCTAATCTCAAGATAACACAACAGTCTCCAGAAGAGCGGCAAGAATCAACTCTTGCAGGCACTCTTGGAATCTGTTGGTCTTCTAGAGATTCAATCAATGGATTGGTGATCTCCAAAAGAAAATGAGGTCAAAAATAAGTGAGGACAAGAGACGTAGAAAACCAGCAATAAAGATCAAGGCAACTAGCTTCTATATGAAGCGTAGCTACTCGTAAGATCTAACACAAACAAGAATAGCAGCGGAAGATAAAGACAGAAAAGAAAACCCTAACAATCTAGGTTTATCTAAATCTTTGAAGCTTAGAAGATCGCAAACGTTTTGAACCTCCGGTCAATGGACACACGGTTAACGCCGACCTATGTTCAAGAAAGAGTCAAGCAAAACACAAGATTCTCAAGGAGACTAAAAAACCAAAGAACGAAAGCTCTGATACCAATTTGTGAAAACTTTTTGAACAAATCTTTTAAGCATAAGACGAGAAATCAGTCTAGAACGACTATTTAGACAAACACAAAGCATCAAACAACAAGAACATTTGTTTACGAGGTTCGGAGCAAGTCCTACATCCCCGGGATCTCAGATATGATCCAATCCACTAGAGAATAAGCCAAATCCAGACAAGAGTTACATATACAAAATATCAAGAGCATAAACCAAGAACAAAGAATAGAGAGAGTACAAAGAACATCAAACGATGACAAGAACATATACAAAACTGTCTGTCGATACAAGATGCTTTCAAGCAAAGAACCGTAGGAGGAACCAGCACTCGATCTCACTATCTGTAGGTGGAAACAACACTCTCAAGCATACACAGATCTCGGAAGGAGATAGTGTTCTTCACTCTCAGATCAGAAACTAGGGCTAGATCGAAGAGAGCGGCGAAGAAGAGACAAGGGAGACGAAGGGAGAGAAGCTCAAAGCTCTGACGCCACTAAGGTTAGGAGAAACATAACAATATATAGCATATGAGTTCATCTCCAAACGATGTCGTTTGAATTAATGAACCAGCTCTAAAAGAACAACTTCGGTTCACTCTTATAACAATATTCAGAACCAGTTCCTCCACAAGATCACCAGATCGAAACTCCTTGACGGCTTGAACTCATTAATACTAATGTTCAATGCACAAGAACCACTAAACTACTCATCTCTCGATGTCTAATTACTTCATATTTGTGCTAAATGTGCAATGCACTAAGAAATTATGTAAAAATACGTTTAGTGTAAGTTAGCAAAGCTCAAATACATGGAAACATATTGACATTGATAGCTAGACCTTGAATTGTCAAATCCAAACTTTTACATTAAAGACACATACATTATCTCTTAGATGTATAAATAACAAAAAATATATATATAACATATAGATAAATTGTCACTTCCCAACCGAGCAATGTTTTTGTTTGTGTTGTCTGGGCAGGGCTCTTAGAAGGGATATACTTAGACATATGTCACATACACTTTATATTCGAGAAACCGACATAGTCGATAAGGTTAACCTAACTTAACATGAGGTATAGTTACATAGGCAACAAAATCGTACTTAGAGATTGATATGCTATGTCGAACTTTGGTAAAACTACAAAAGTTTTATAGTTGTCGAATAGTATGTACTCTTAGATAAGCGGATCACATTCGAATTAGGTTGATTTTGGGTTGGATTTTCGAGTTACATTGATATTTCCAAGTTTGAATTACTAATATATATATATATATATATATATATATATATATATATATATATATATATATATATATATATATATATATTTCCGCATCCAAATACAGTAATCAGTTTAGACTGATTATGAGATTGGACGCAAAACAACAATGATCGATGTAACTTCAACAAGGTCAGTACGAGTCAACCAACGAAACGCTTAGTCGGGACCATGATGGCCAAGACACCCGAGTCACGACGAAGAACTCCAAGCCCGATGGACCCACTCATCGTATATATGTCCCATTTATTAGTACATTTCCAAAATTTAATAGCTCATATATTGAGAGATTTCACTACAACGTGAACGTACCACCTGCGGGTTACATGCATGAGCAAGTACCACGATTCGGATATCCTTGTCTACGTGTTTTATGTCACCTAGATCCTAATGTTCCCTTCATGTGATTACCCATGTTCTGATTTCTTGCATATGTACGTACGTAGTAGGAACATATAAAGGTTAGCAAGATTGATTAAAGTCATATGCATGATATTGTCCGGCTTGTTCCTAATAAACTCTATCCGCAAATTATTAATAATTCTCGATCATATATAAGAATATTCTAAGATTATTGATTTGAAAATAAATTTTAATTAAAGATCGATAAGTTTATAAAAATAATCTTAAAATGTTTATTGATAATTAACTAAAATTAGGGAATTTCTGAAATAAAAAAGGTTTAACGGATGCCTTTAAAATATAAGTTGAAAAAACGAATTATTATGTATGGAAATGGACGGTTTAATTGGAAATAAATATAGTTACTTCTAGATTTATATTCACATATAAGTATAATTAATTATTTTGTTATTTTTTCATATTAAATATATATTTATGGGTTTTGAAAAAGGTGGAATCAATCCAAATCTCCGAACTTCACAAGAATTGGAAGCTATTTGTGGCAATGGATTAATATTATATTTAATGAACTATAATTAGAAGATGTACATTTTCTAACCTAAATTGTTTTAAGATGTATTTTGTTTGCGATTTCTAGAGCATTTTGTACGATACTCATACCAACGTGACCCTAGACCGGCTAGACGTACAATGTCGCTTATTTTGGAGCTCAAATCAAATATCTAAACGGTCTCAAACTCGAACGGGAGCTCGAGCTTGTAAGTCGAAGATGCTAAGTTCAAACCCCACAAGAATACAGCTATATACTAAGGCCCCATTGCCACCTGATCGAAGTTGGCGGGTTCATGCAAGGACAAGCATGTAGGCTCTACCTTTTGTACGTACGTAGTAGTAATAGTATTTCACAAAAATAGTTATCATCACTCGTTCACGACAGCTTTACATGTGCTTAGATATCAAATCCACGGCTTATTTTACGCCAACTCGGATCTAATGCAGTTTGAGCCCCGTCTTGCACGTGAAATGCACGTGATACCATTCGACAACGACGCCACTGTATGCTAGCATGCTAACATATGCACACAGGGATAATATCCTATAAGTTAGGCCTTTGGCTTGAATTGACTCCTCAACTACTTCGACGGCATTTATATTGGTTCATGTCCTAATTTACACACAATAAATTAACAATCTAAAACACTATATAGAATATAAGTTGGAATGACACAAACCCATGAAAAAATTCAGGATTTGAAAATTAAAAAATATCGGAATCACTCATTTCCAAGAAGGCTAGAATTGATCATTCAGATACTTTTTGCTACCAAACACAAGAATTTTGAGTGATACCGAAATTGATTTCCTGGGAATCGTACGAAAAGAGTACTAAGAACTATATAATCATTCAAAATGCAAAATAACAAATATGGAAAACCATTAGTATTTTTAAAAATTAATCGAAAAACTCCCTAGAACAACATATAATATATTTGGACCGTAGGCCCATTAAACTGTGTGGGCTAGAGAGAAACAGGCCGACCCAGTATCTTTCAGGGTAGATCAATTGAATGGGCCTACGGCCCATTCAATCGTACTGTTTTATTTCTTCCTAAACTCGAAATTTAAGTATTTACCAAAAATGGGAAAAGAAAAAGGGTCCTGGTTTGCAAATACGTGAATGAACAGGCCCCTCAAATAAAATCTGATCATCTTTTCTGCCTAAGGCCCTAAAGTCGTCGTATTCATGGGTCATGACATTGGCTTTGTGAATGTTGTGAACTTTTGAAATTGATTCATTTCCATTTCTCAGAAAAGGTCAAACCCTAAGCACTTTGAATTTTGAATCTTAGATTCATCATTGATGGTGAATTATTGGCTTTGTTGATCTTTGTTTGATCGTCAACTAACGAAATTGAAGAAGCGTTCCGATTTTCGTACTAATGGCCGGAGCTGTAATCTACCATGTACTGAGCTTCGTCGGACTTCTCTGCCTTGGTGTCTACCACCTCTCCGCCGCCGCGTACTCCTTCCTGAAATCCCCGCGGGAGTACTCCGCCAAGCCCTTCCACCCTCTCCCCCTCCCTTCTCCTCGCCTCCGTCTTCTCCCACTCTACATCGCCGCCGCCTTCCTCTTCATCTCCTTTTTCCTCCATCTCATCTACGCCGCCCTCCCCGATCCACTCGTCGCCGGCCACTCCCCCGTCCACCTCTTCACCACTCTCCAATCCTCATCCGTCCTCTTCCTATTCTTCCTCCTCTCTCTCTTCATCATCTTCTCCTCAGATTCCCCATCCGACCTCATCTTTGCTGTCGCTTCCGCCTCCTTCTTCCTCCTCTCATCCGCTTCATCTTCCCACTCATCCTCCCTCTCCTCCACCTCCACTCTGGAATCAAAACTCGACTCCATCTCCTCTAGGATCTCAGCTTTGTCTTCTCTCCTCTCTCTTCTCCTCGCCTTCTTCCCTCGCCTCTTCGTTGCTGACCTCGCATTCTCGGCCTCTCTTTGCTTACAAGCCTTCTGGATCCTCCAATCAACTCTCGTCCTCCACGTTGACTCCTTCATCCCCGATGGCTGTCATCGTCTCCTCGATGTCGTTGCTGGTGTTGAAGGCTCCACTACCTGCGAGCTGGATGAGGCAAAATTTAGGGCTGTTGCACTTCTGGATCTCATGTTTGCTGTTTACGTTGTGATCGTCGTCCTCATCGTCTTCGCTGTATATGTGATTGTTTCCAGGGCCGTTGGAGCTCCGGCAACATCTACTGGTCGGAGATTTGGCTCCTACGAAGCTTTGCCTACTACCACTACCCCCGCTAGCGGTGCTATTGATAACAATCATGTTCAGTTAAAGACCATTAGCGGCACTCAAGAATGAATGAGGGAATGCAGTTCGTTTTGATCTGCTAAAAAATTGGGGCATGTAGTTGTATGATCTTTTGTTGCAACCGGAGCTATAGTATCAGTTTTTCGAGTTAAGCAGATTTTTTATGTTACTGCTTGATCTTTGTCACAGTTGTTAGAATCAAAGGATTACCAACATGAAACATGGTTATTGTACTTCATTGGATAATGGATGTGTCTTGGTTCTTCAATTGTATGATTCAGATTATTTGTTTTGTAATCATTAGCTGCAATTTTAGAGTTGTTTGATGATTTCTGTTTTTCGTTTGCATTTTGTTCTTCCTTTCTATTTATTTGCATTTGTGCTTCCATGGTTTCCTTGGTGAGATATTAAAAGCTGGCTGACCTGGTTCAGTGTGGTGTACATCAGGTCCCTTGAATTTCTTATATGGACTTATGCTGCAATCAGAATTTTAATTTCGGATTGTCGAGTTTTGGGGTAAGCAGACTTCTGATGTTCCTGCATTCTCTTTGTCACCTTGTTAGCATGAAAAATTGTATAACCTATGCTACAATTTGTTGTGATCATTAGTTGCAGATTTCTGATGGACATTTGCATTTCGTTCCTCCTTTCTGTTCCTTTACGATGTGCTTTAGTGTTTATTCCATTGAGTTTCAACTGGTATTATTTGAAGGTGATCATTAGTTGTAGATTTCTGATGGACTTTTGCATTTCGTTCTTCCTTTCTGTTCATTTGCATTTTGCTTCAGTGTTTATTCCTATGAGTTTCAACTGGTATAAGTTGACGGTGATCTTTAGTTGCAGTTTTTGAGTTCTCTGTTAAGGGCATTCCCTGGCATTGAAAACCAGGTGAGTGTTGAAATTCTTAGTTCAATATGATGTCATTAACATTCTCTAAACATTCTGAAACTTTTATCTGCAGGAAAATTCAATTATGTTGCACATATCTAAAAGAAGATTCCAAGAAAACCTATCTATTGATGATGTTATCCTTGGTGAGTATTAACAGATATACCATTTTAGCAGCTTTTGTAAATCTGTAGCAATTTCCAGAATGCTATATCAAATATATTTAGTTAGAACGGTGAGTTGCTTGGAATGCTGAAAAAACAACAAGCTCTTGTAGTGCTTGAAAAGGCTATGCCTAAATGCAAAAGAACTTACCCAGAAGCTTGAAATTGTTAAGGAACGAAATTTAGTATCAGTTAAGGGCACACCAGCTGCAAAAGTGCACTTAAAAGCAACAAGAAGAAGCAAAAACCATAAGCCATACTGTTCGTAGAATTTCAGACTTGAAATGAACCTGACATAAATTCTGGTTTTTAATTAGCCTGAACTAGAGGTGTCAAACGGGTGGGGTCAGCTCGGGTTAAAACGGGTCGGGTAAAAAAAAAGGCTTGTTAGTTATATCGGTATGTTTCGGGTCGGTTTGGGCCGGGTATCTTTTGTTCGGGTTGAAACGGTTTATCGGGTAGCCTCGGTTCTCGGGTCATAATGGGTCGGTTTATTTCAGTTCTCGGTAACGGTGTAAAACGGGCCCGACGGGTCAAAATCTTGTCGGTCATTATAGGCTTGAGTTAAAACAATCTCTTTGTTTCGGTTTGGGTCGGATATCAATTGTTCGGGTTAATACGGGTTATCACCTATCGGATAGCCTCGGTTCTTGAATCATAAGTTCGGGTTGGGTCGAAACCATATCGGGTTGCCTAACATCTTAACCGTTTTTAAAAGCTTTGGTAGATGTGTCAATCGGGGCGGGTAAATCGGGTTAAATTCGGGTTAATTTAGGTTCGGGTTGGATAGAAACCGGATCGGGTTGCCTAACATCTTGTTTCGGGTCAATTTATGTTCTGATTTGTGTAATTTACTCTAAAATTTATACGAAAATATGAATTTGATAAATGGTTAAAATAAAAGTTGTGTTGTTTTAGTGGTGCACACATTTATTTAAATTAATGTAATAGTAGATCATAGACATGCGTAATAAATAATAATAACAATAATACAATGATTCATTTGATCAAAAAATCTAATATCACCTATCCATTTGATTCATATATGTTTTCCTATTTTTTTTTTTTATAAAATATAAAATAAAATTTATCATCTTTGTCAAATCGGATAATAATCCGTATATTTTAAAAATATGATATCTAAAAACGACTTTAGTCAAATCGGATAATTATCCACATATATGAATGATCATAATGGTTTTATCCCGATCTATTTGATTGAAAATAAATTTAACCGGATCTAGATATCAAACTGATCCGTTTAATCAAAATATCTAATTTGACCGATCCATTTGATCCATATATTATTTTCCTATTTTGTTTGTTATAAAATGTAAAATTAAATTTATCATCTTTGCCAAATCGGATGATAACCCGTGGATATTCGGTCGATCCGTTTGATCCATATTCTAAAATATGGTATCTAAAAACGAATTTAATCAGATCAGATAATCATCCCGCGAATATTTTGGCGATATGTTTGATAAGAATGATTTTAACGCAATCTGTTTGATTGAAAATGACTTAAACTGAATCTAGATATCCAACTAATTTGTTTGATTAAAATATCTAATCTGACCAATCCATTTGATCCATATATATGTTTTTCCTATTTTGTTTGTTATAAAATGTAAAATAAAATTTATGATCTTTTGCCAAATCGGATAATAATCCGTGGATATTATTTTGATCCATATTCAAAAATATTGTATCTAAAAACGACTTTATTCGGATCGGATAATTATCGCGCGAACATTTGGGTGATATGTTTGATCGGAATGATTTTACCCCTTGGTTGAATATAACTTTTAACTAGATATGGATATCCGACTGATCTGTTTGATCCAAATATCTAATTTAACCGATCCATTTGATCTATATATGTTTTTTCTATTTTGTTTGTTATAACATGTAAACTAAAATTTATCATCTTTTTTCGAACCGGATAATAATCCGTAGATATTTGATTGATCTGTTTGATCCAAATTCTAAAATATGGAATTTAAAAACGATTTTAGCCGGATCATATAATTATGCGCGATATTTGGGTGATATGTTTAATCGAAATTATTTTAGTCCGATCCGTTTAATTGAAAATGACTTTGGATTTGGATATCCGACAAGGCAGATTCACACGGAGGTACTTATACTCTTCTCAAGAATTTGAAAATTAGTTGCAAAGAATTTCAAAATTTGAAACCAACTAATAATGCAATAGGACACGAAATTGATCAGAATGTCTTTCGAAGACTATTAGCCAAGTTAAATGGATATAACTTTTCGTGGTTAAGTACTTGAATGACAAAGTTCAACCAATATCAAGAAATATAGTGAGGAAGAATTGTGTGGATATGCTTGTTAAATTGAAAGAACAAATTTTGCATGTATTTGAAGGTCTCCTTGGAAGGGTTTACTTGACATGTGATTTCTGAAGTGCGTGTATGACACGGGCTGAGTATTCTCGAACTCACAACCGTGCGGCTCTTTGTCGTTGGCGTTGTCAAATGACTAAGTCAAGCCTTAACTTGAGGGACTTATTGCGGAAACGCTTGCTAGCGATGGCTAAGGGACTTAGAGATTTTGTGGACAAAGAGAGCTTTGTATTACTTTGAGAAATTTTACAAGAGAGAGCTTTGCTTGGATGGTTTGCAAATGAGGGGTGGCCTCCCTATTTATAGTCTTGGCCACCTCCTTAGCTAGGAAGGATCCGGAATTACACAATCCTAGAGGGATCCGGATCCTTCTTATCGGATAAGGCTCTAGCCTTCTATACAAATCCAGAATCTTCTCTACAAGCTTTGGCAAGCTTAGAGAATTCCTGAGATATCTAGAATGTTCCAGCCTTGTCAAGACAATGCCGGGGTGTTCTCCGGACCTCTTGAACGTTCCGGAACTCGGTCCGTGTCATTCTCCCCCACTGAATCTCGCGACGTCCTCGTTGCGGTTGCCTCATATGCCTCGATTTTGTCCCTGAATTGCCATAGAGATTCAGCTGGTTCCCACGACATCTCGGTGTTTGGTAAGTCTCTCCATCGGACCAAGTACTCCAATCTTGGTCGTCGGTATCGTTCCCGTTGCACGCGGTCGGACACGATTTCTTCAACTTGTTTGTCAAATGAGGTCTTGACCCCATTGGTGCCCGTTGTGCTTGTCCCCTTGCATGGTCTTCCTTGTCCTCATGGTAGGGCTTGAGCATGCTCACGTGGAAGACCGGATGTATCTTGAACTTGGGCGGCAACTCTAACTTATAAGCGGTCCGGCCGATTCTCTTAGGAACTCTGAAAGGTCCCTCGTATCGCCGGATCAATGCCTTATGTAGTCCCGTATGCCGCATGATGAAGTGGAGCTTGTACATGACCAAGTCTCTAACTTGATATTGCACGTCCCGTCGGTGTTGGTCCGCCCACTTCTTCGTCCGCTTGTTGGCCTTGACAAGGCATGCCTGCGTCAAGTCCAACTCCTCTTGCCAAACTTTGGCAAATTTGTACACCGCTGGTGTCGGTCCCTTGTAGCCTGAAATGATTGTACTCGGCGTACTTGGCTGGAAGCCCATGAAAATCTCAAACGGACTCTTGCCTATTGACTCGCTCCGTTGTAGGTTGTAGGAAAACTGGGCGAGGTCAAGGAGCTTAGGCCAATCCTTCTGGGAGGCGCTCACATAGTGCCACAAGTAAACCTCGAGCAAACAGTTGGCCCTCTCGGTCTGTCCGTCCGTCTGGGGTGGAAAGCGGTGGTGAACTTAAGGTCGGACCCGAGCATCTTGAATAACTCCGTCCAAAACTTGCCCGTGAATCGTCCGTCCCTGTCACTGATGATTGATTGTGGCAAGCCCTAGTACTTGACCACATTCCTCATGATAACTTGGCCGCCTCTTTTGCCGGGCACTCCTTTGTCGCGGGTATGAAGGTAGCATACTTTGAAAATCTGTCCACGACAACCATGATGCTTCCGTAGCCTTCAACCTTTGGGAACCCGACGATAAAGTTCATGCTGACGCTTTGCCAAGGGTGTTCCGGTATTGGCAAAGGCTCAAGTAGTCCTACGGGTTGCCTCTGCTCGACCTTGTCTTGTTGGCACACAAGACAAGTCCGGACATATGTCTCCACGTCGTCCCACATTTGCTGCCAGTAGTAGCGCTCCTCGATGAGGGCTAAGGTGCGGTGTACTCCCGGGTGGCCCGCCCATTTGGAGTCATGGCACTCATGCATGACTTCCCTCCTTAGTCCTCCGTAGTGGGGCACGTATAACCGTTGCCCCTTGGTGTACATCAAGTCGTCTTCGACCTAGAACCTTCTCGTCTTTCCCGCCTTGATGAACTCTTTTAGGTTCTAGGTTGTCGGGTCGTGGTCAAGCCCAATCTTGATCTTGTCGTCCATGACCCTTTGTGGTCGACTTATGGTGGCTAGCTCGGCTTTTCGACTTAGCGCATCAACCACCACGTTAGCTTTGCCCGGTTTGTACTCTAACTCGTAGTCAAACTCTGCGAGGAAGTCTTGCCATCTCGCTTGTTTGGGCGTTAACTTCTTCTGGGTGAGTAAGTAACTTGTCGCCACGTTGTCCATCTTGACCACGAATCTTGACCCTAAGAGATAGTGACGCCCCTTCCTTAGGCAGTGGGCGATGGCGGTCATCTCCTTCTCTTGCACCGTGTAATGCTGCTCGGTGTCGTTTAGCTTCCGGCTCTCGTAAGCGACTGGATGCCCCTCTTGCATCAATACTCCCCCAATGGCAAAGTCGGAGGCATCGGTGTGAACTTCGAACGGCTTTCCATAGTCGGGCAGGGCGAGCACCGGCTCCTCGGTCATGGCCTTCTTTAACTTTTCAAAAACCTCTTGGCACTCCGTACTCCACACCCAAGATGATCCCTTCTTGAGCATATTAGTAAGAGGCGTTGTGATATGGGAGTAGCCATGGATGAAGCGGCGGTAATAGTTGGCTAGTCCCAGGAATGAGGGAAGCTCGGTTACCTTTGTCGGCGGCTCCCAATCGGCAATCGCTTTGATCTTGTCCGGATCCATACGAATCCGTCCCTTGCCAACAATGTGCCCTAGGAACGGCACTTCCCTTTGAGCGAAGGCACACTTCTCCTTTTTCACATAAAGCTCATGCTCCCGTAGTACTTGGAAGACTTGTCGAAGATGTTCCTTATGCTCCTCTAGGCTCCGGCTATATATGACAATGTCGTCCAAGTATACTACCACGAAATGATCAAGGAAGGGATGAAGTACCTTGTTCATGAGCGTGCAAAACGTGGCCGGTGCGTTTGTCAGTCCAAATGGCATGACTAAAAACTTATATGACCCGTATCTTGTGACGCACGCAGTCTTCTCCTCGTCCCCTTCCGCGATCCTCACTTGGTAGTAGCCCGATCTTAAGTCCAACTTGGTAAACCACCTTGCCTCCTCAAGCCTATCGAACAAGTCGGCTATGAGCAAGATCGGGTACTTGTTCTTGATGGTGAGCTTGTTGAGCGCCCGATAATCGATACACATTATAAGGCTCTCATCATGTTTCCTCTGGAATAGTACGGGCGCCCCATATGGTGCCTTCAAGGGCCGGATATATCCGGCTTCTAGCAACTCCTTGAGTTGTCTCCGCAACTCCTCTAGCTCCGGCGGAGACATGCGGTAAGGTGCTCAGGTGGGCGGCCGAGCCTCGGTAATGAGCTTGATCTTATGATCGACTTCCCTCTTTGGCGGCAACTTCTTGGGCAACTCGGGCAACATGACATCCTTAAACTCATCCAACACTTGGCTTATTTCTGGGGGTGTTGGATCTTCTCCCTTGGGTTGTTCGTCCAGCTTAAGCGCCGCCAGGAACGTCGGTTCCTCCCTTTTGAAACCCTTAGAGAGTTGGATCGCCGAGACAACCTTGGCGCTTGACCCCTTCTCTCTATAGTCCGGTATTATGAAACATTGTTGGGAGTCCAAGATACATATGCAATTGAAGAACGGTACAAGTAGAGCATTTATACGATCGAGGAAGGCTAAGCCAATAACTAAGTCATAGTCGTCAAGCGGGATTACCTCGATTGTGGTCTTGCCGGACCACTCTCCTAGCGTCATGTCTACTCCCCGTGCCACCCCCATGGTTGGGACCTCCTTTGAGTTCACCGTCTTGATCCACCCGTTGTTCTTGGTGACCTCAATCCCCAACTTCTTAGCCGTCCCCTTAAACATGAAGACGTCAGATGCCCCGGTGTCCACCAACGCACTTAGCTTCGTCCTGCTCACCACAGCGTCTACGAACATTAGTCCCTTCTTGTTGGTGAACCGCTTAGTCTTTACCGAACTAAGCATCATGGCCCCGAGTTTCAACCTCTCCTCCTCGGGCGGGTCCTCATGTGTCATCATGGTATTGAGTTTTCTCCTGGTGGGACAATCTCTCATTCGATGCTCCGTCACAAAGGTAGCATCGCATCGGCTTCCTTTCCATGGATTACTTTCCTTTTTTCTGCCTTTGTATACCGTTCCTTGGGCTTGGACGAGTCCTTAGACGACTCGTCATCACTCTTCCTTTGTTGTGGCCGGCCCCTACCTTGTCTCGCCCACTTTTTCCCTTGTCATGGGAGGAGTCCAAGTAATCTTGAGTCTTAAATTCGATCCAAGAGTCGGCCACCGTCATTGCCTCGGTCAGAGTCTGGACATTTCGGCGTTGTAACTCAAGCTTGGCCCAAGGCTTTAGCCCATCCATGAAAGTGAAGAGGGCTTCTTCTTCACCCATGTTGGAGATTTGCAGCATGACCTCCGAGAACTCCTTAACGTACTCACGAACGGTGCCACGTTGCGTGAGTCGACGAAGCCTAGCCCGCGCTTCGTCGTTGGCGTAGGTCGGATAGAACTGTTTCTTAAGTTCTGCCTCAAACTCGGCCCAAGTAGTGATTTGGCACCCCCGGTCCTTTCACATGTCCTACGCCTCCACCATAGCAAGGCAACATCACTAAGGTATAGGGAGGTGGTACTTACCTTGCGTTCTTCATCCGTGATTCCCACCACACGGAAGTATTGATCCATGCCCCAAAGAAAGTTCTCGACGTCCTTGGCCGACCGGCTCCCTTTGAACTCCTTAGGCTTTGGTGCGTCCATCTTCTGCACGGGAGCGGTTGCCAACATGCCTGCCCCTAAGGCCGCCTTGAATGCCACGAGCTCTTTCTTGAGCACCTCAATCTCCTCGCACATTTGCGCCACCATTTCCTCCAACATGTCGTTCCGCTTGGACAACACTCCTTGATCGAGCTTCATTGATGGCCCCATGTAACCCGTCCTTGAGGACAACCATGTCATCCTTGACGTCCTCGACGGCGTCTACCATCTCGCCATACTTAAGCTCCATCTTCTCCAAACGGGCATCGAAACTTCCCATCATGTCCTTCGATGGTTCCCTTGACTGGTCTCTAGGAGCCTTCTTACCCTTCTTGCCTTGGGCGTTAGGGTCGACAATTCCGGACACACCTACATCGGCCATCGCTTCTCCTTGGAACGTTATTGGCTTTGATACCACTTGACACGGGCTGAGTATTCTCGAACTCACAACCGTGCGGCTCTTAGTTGTTGGCGTTGTCAAATGACTAAGTCAAGCCTTAACTTGAGGGACTTATTGAGGAAACGCTTGCTAGCGATGGCTAAGGGACTTAGAGATTTTGTGGACAAAGAGAGCTTTGTATTACTTTGAGAACTTTTACAAGAGAGAGCTTTGCTTGGATGGTTTGCAAATGAGGGGTGGCCTCCCTATTTATAGCCTTGGCCACCTCCTTAGCTAGGAAGGATCCGGAATTACACAATCCTAGAGGGATCCGGATCCTTCTTATCGGATAAGGCTCTAGCCTTCTATACAAATCCGGAATCTTCTCTACAAGCCTTGGCAAGCTTAGAGAATTCCCGAGATATCTAGAATATTCCGGCCTTGTCAAGACAATGCCGGGGTGTTCTCCGGGCTTCTTGAACGTTCCGGAACTCGGTCCGTGTCATGTACATATCGAGGCTATTTTTGTGTTACCGCTCGCTATATTGATGAAATTGGACTCTACATAGTGAAGTCATTTCTTTTAAGCTTGTTAGTCCTCCTCGTCGTGGTTATGAATTGTCGCTTGAACTTAAGTATATCATCTGTGATCGAGGACTTAGTAAGAAGTTATTCTCTTTGACTGTTGACAATGCCAGTAATATAGACAACATGATTACTAAATTGATAGATTCTCCCAACATAGAGTTGTCATTGGAGTGGAAATGTTTTCATGTTCGGTGTGTTGCACATATATTGAACTTAACGGTTCATACTAGTTTGAAGGTGATTGAAAGTTCAGTTTCAAGGCTTAGAGAGGGTATTAAATACATTGATGGTTTTGAATAAAAAAAGGTAAAGTTTCTTGAGATTTGTAAGGATCGTGGTATTGCATATTCTGGTGGTTTATGGTTAGATGTACCGATGAGATGGATTTCAACATTCTTGATGATTGAAAAGGCATGTAAATATCATGATGTGTTGAGTCATTATTTTAATGATATGAGTGCTTTGACTTCAAAGTATCATGTGAGTGCAAATGAATGAAATGAATGAGATTAAATTATGAAGATAAAAGATTTGTTGGAGCCCTTCTATGAGATAACTAAATTGTTTTTTGGCCGCCAACATCCTACTTCCAACTTGTATTTCATACAAGTGTATCAGATATATACCCGTTTGAAAATGACAATGATCCCTAAAAAGTATCGATATGGTAATGATGTTGAGAATGAGATTACAATTGAGGCTGCTGAAATGTTGGAGAAACTTCAAAAATATTGGGAAAACTATGTTATGGTACTTGCATTTGGTGTTGTTTTTTTATCCACAAAGGAAGTTAAGTTTTGTGAATTTTGACTTCAACGGAACACATGAATTGTTTGAAACCGATCAAATGGTTAAGGATGTGCGTCAACAAATGGATGAACTTTTTCAAGAGTATCTACAAGATTCAGCTATAGGAGAAAGTGATATTTAAGTTAGAGTTGAAAGCGAAATTCAATTTCAAAACATTGAGGCATGTAGTTTCAATGATTTATTCATTTATCTTTTATTGTTTATATAAATAAGTATTTAATTTGTAATTACGAAGCAGAAATTTGAGTTGTATGATCCGTACCAAGGTTCAAAAAATGAGTTGGATTTGTATATGAATGAGGTTCGGTGTAAGATATCGGATAAATTTGACCAATGCCTAGACAAGTACAAAGTATACAATTTGAAAAGAAAACAGAAAATAACAAAAATATATTTAGTATCATAATACATGAATATTTGGATATGAATATCAGATTCAAATATCTTATCATCTGCAGTTGAGGAAGACAATAAAATCATTTCCTATGTCCTGAGGAGGCCAT
Organism: Fagopyrum tataricum; assembly: GCA_002319775.1. Classification (NCBI taxonomy): domain Eukaryota; kingdom Viridiplantae; phylum Streptophyta; class Magnoliopsida; order Caryophyllales; family Polygonaceae; genus Fagopyrum; species Fagopyrum tataricum. The sequence goes on along the minus strand of CM008281.1, from coordinate 31,344,939 downwards.
GAGAACTCCAACAGCAACAATGAACATAAATAACATGCTTACTAGTAATACATATGTTCTCCTCGAAGATTTCCTGTACTCTCCAAATATGAGTATTCCCCAGAATGTACTCACAAGTGGAAGTGCCTGAACAGCATCAGCTGCTGCATAGCCTGCAGCTTGGCCACCCATGAACTGAAGTCCATTACCGAACCCACAGAGGAAACCGGCTAACAAGGCCCAACCTCGTCCGTTACAGTCCATGAGGTATGCTTTCAAGGAAGACTTGGGCAAATTCATTACAGGGCGATAAAGGAATATCATGTTTAGGATGACTGCAATCACAAAACATGAGATTGAGAAGTAGAAAAAAGCAGTGTAAACCACCAAATGTGGGACATTATTCTTCAACAGATGCCATTGGTCATTAGTAGCCAAGTTGAACGCTGGCGAAAACAATGAGAAGCATCCACCCGCAAAGAACGTTATTATCAGCCCAATCCAACTGTTCCTTCCAAACACTTTTATGGATCTTCTTTCCTCTACTTCCATGAGGAAATCTGCACTTCCAAAATCTGCCTTGGATGAACTCACTTTGTCATCCTCTACATCATTTGCAATGTTGTTCTCAGCATGAGCACTTAGTTTAGCTCTGCTATCAGATGAATTAGAGGAGTGAACGATAGAACCAAGGCAAACTGCAATCAAGAAGCATACAACACCAGGGAATAGAATCTTGGCATTGTTTATTTTGTCATCAAGGAAATAGTTCAATGTTGTGCCTGTACAATAACCAAGAAGATAAACCAACAAAATCCCACATAATTGCAAAATAGTACGTAGAGAGAAGCATACCTATCACAACTGTGATGCTTGAAGTAATCACTTCTACAACTGATAAACCAACAAAAGCCCATGCGTATTGAGTCGATAGATTTCCAATACTGAGAACAATACCACCAGCCATGGCAAACATAACCGAGGGCCAATTATCCTGGATTTGTTATCCATATAGAGTTCATCAAACCAATAGATTGTATAAAGAAATTTGGCATTTAAAATTGAAGTTGTGAGTTTTACCTGAGTGAGTTGAGTAAAGAAATTTGGCATTCCGAATTTGGCATCTCCGATCTCACCAAAGGTAAAGGCTATGATGAGAGCAGCCAAGAGATTAGTGATTGAATAATCAAGGTAAGTATGTTGAGGAAGACGGCCCCGCCTTTCGAGTAAGGTCATAACCGCAGGCCATGTACCCAGGAAGAAGAGAGAAAGCAGCATACATGCTATTGCTCCTCCCTTGCTCTCCACCACATACATCTTCAATCCCTCCTCAATATCAATTCAAACTTTACCAACTCAAATTGAGTAACACTAAAAGTGCTTCTGTGAATGAAAACGTCGAACACCTTGGGTGGTTGAAAGAGGGAAAGAATAAGAGCATGATTTGTCGACATTAATAAATACTAAAATGGCAGGCGCCGAAGAATGAAGGGAAGCTTATAATTGATTAAAGAAGGCAGCGAAGTCAACAAGTCCACGTAAAAAGACAGGTTCATGAAGACGACACTTTGACCTGATCAACCAAGATCCTCATACTATATACTTTATTCCCTCCAATACAAAAATATAATGCATTAAAATAAAATTTAATAAAGAATTGATCAGTGATATATTGACATGGAGGCTCTGAACGGTGAGTCTGTTTGAATTTCTGTCACAGTTGCAATTTTCAGAATGCTAGATGATCGAATTTAATTAGTCTGATTGGTGAGTGTTTGAAATGCAAGTGATGATCATTCTTTCAGTTATGCTGAGTCTGTTAGAAATGCTGCAAATACCAAAGCTGAAGCTCATGTAGATCTTGAAAAGGCTACCCCAAGTGTAAAAAGAAGTTACTCAGAAGCTCGAAACTGTTAATGAATCAATAATATCACTGCAAATTGTTTTTGTAACATGAATTTCGGGCATTTTTTTTAAATATCCCAATATCTGAGCTTCTCTGGTTCCTCGTCTATATTCATTGTCTATTTTTGTATTTTTTTCTGCTGAAAATATGCATCTGAACATGGTGTTTTCTTGATGTTAGTTGATGTAAATTTAGTATTTGTATAAAACACTAAACAGGGTTTCTTCATGTCAGTTGATGTAAATTTAGTATTTGCATTAAGGCTTTTGTCATTGTTCTGGCTAGAGGATGATGAACTAATAATGCCAAGTAACCCTGAACAGGGCATTTTAGTTTCTGAGCCGGGCTGTGGGACTGGGCTTGTGTCCAACTGTGCTTTTGACCGGGCCGGTCTGACCCGGGATTCATGGCCCGGTCGAATATCACATTATGAAAGTTGCAAAAATTATGGAATGGGGACCACGCTGAATATGGTCTGGTTCACGCTCCAATCCGTACTAAACGTTAAGAAGTTGAATGGTTAAACACGGTTCTAGTCCGGTTTAAATACCTGGCAAGTAGACCCGGACATCACCGGACTCGGGCCGGGCTTGCGTGAAATTTTTGCCCGATTTTACGGACCGGACTCGGGCCGAGCCCTCGGGATCTTGTTCGTGCCCGCATGGATCAGGCTTCGGGTCGGGCATGGGGTCTCCGTTTTTATATATATTTTATTAAAAAAATATAAATTATAAATATTAAATATAAAATAAATAAAATTATAACACATCATTCAAAGTAACTCAATGGTATGTATATTTGAACCTTATATCGAGTTTGATTCTTCCGTTGCGACTGAGTTCTATCTTCATAAATTTCCCAAGATATTTTCTTACGAAGCTTTGTTATAGCATTGATAACAGCTTCTGGTTTAAGTGGACAACCTGACAAATAGACATCCACCGAAATTAGTTTATCGACCCCCAAAACAGTACTATAAGAATCGGTATTGAACACCTCCTTGTAATTGTACAAGCTCCCCTAGCAATAACATATTTTGGTCCAGGCATTTGCTCATATAATATCACTAAAGAAAGGGCCATTTTCATTGTTACCGTACCAGCTGTTAAAATGAGGTCGGGTTGTCTAGGGCTCGATCTTGGTACCAATCCATAACGATCAAAGTCGAATCGCGAGCCTATTAATGAAGCAAATTCAATGAACCAGGAGGATACTGGTTCGATGCACATATGTCCAAACAAGAGAATAAGTCTAATGGATTTCGTGATAGGTCCGTCATCTTTTTATCCATATTATCGATACGAGTACATTAAATACTCCGTATTATAGTCATATTTTGCTTTTATTATCAACGTGAATATTTAATACTTCATATCTTCATCTAGATTGTATCATAGTAGCAACAAGAAAAGTACCTAATCATAATTTTCTTGTTCACAACAAAATGTGCTTGAACATGTCATTATCTTGTGCATTCAAAAACTAATCCTCTCAATGCTATTTCTAGAACTCTAATAGTCCTGTCTTAAAAACTTTTCCATAACGAATAAAAATGATACACCCTAAATCTTGATTGAAACAATACTAAACAATTTATCTAATAATTTTTTTTTCCAAAACACGTTAGTTGTGTCCTAGGAAAACTGCTTTTAGAAAGGAAAGAAAGTATTCTCATGTTTTTTTAAGTGTTGAATTTGTCTTTTGGTTTGGGTGTAACTTCAAAATTCAACGTAGTTGTTGGAAGTTTAAGAATGTAACTGATGTATGATATCATCATAGACATTTTCAAGAGATTGTGGCCTACATTGTGACCAATTAAGAAGCTTTAGGGAGGCAAAGATGGCGACTGTGACAACTCCATTTCCATTCTTAACTTGGACACCTTCACAAAATGACCGGAAACACAGCCAGCCGGAACCGAAGAACGAAACCCAGAAGCGCAAAGATGGTAAATCAACTTTAGATGTATTGTACTATCTCCTATGTACAACCGTTCAAACCCGGATCCGAACGGACCTAGACTTAAATTTTATCTCGTGTATTTTGAAATAAATTATTTTTAAGCTCGAATTCTAATCACTTCAATTCTTCGAGTCAATTACCGACTCACGACACCTGAACTTCATGAATAGATCATCTTGACAAAGATAAAAATTCGGTAAATGGGTTGTTTAAGGCCCCATTTGGGAGCAGCGTCTGTGAGCGTCTACAAGCTTATGGGTAGACCTGAACAAATCCGGGCCGGCCAGTCTGCCTGCACACCAAAAACCCCGGGTATGGGCTAACATTTTGGCCCGTTCGGATCGGGCCAGGTTCGGGCCGCTTGTTCACGGTATGGGCCTAGGTGTTGGATTTAGCCCATATATATATATAAATATATAAATATATATATATATATATATATATATATATAATATTTATATACATATATATATTTTTATATATAATATCAAAATTAAACTAAAAGCGAATAAGTGTAAACACAGGCGGGCCGGCCCGTCAGCCCGCCTACGTTTACACGTGGGTGGGCACGGGCCTTGCTGGAGGCCCGTTCAAGGCGGGCCGGATCGGGCATTTTGGGCAAGATTTTAGGTTTGGCCCGGCCTGAGCCCGCATTTGTTGAAGTCTACTTATGAGAGCGTCTCACGTCGTCAGACGACTTAGCCAAAAGTTGTGGCGTTTGGCAAGGCTTTCGATTCGGAGATGATGGTAGCTTATGGGAGCGCCTGGAAGCGTCTCAAACCCCATTTTCATCATCTACCTCAAGCAACATTACGGGAGCGTCTACAAGCGTCTCACAATTCTATTCCAATGGTACCCCTCGAATTTTGCCCTCTTCTCTTCATCCGTGAATTCTTTCTCCTTCATCTGAATTTGAAAATCTTTCATCTTCACAACTCTTCTCACTTGTTTAAGTGAAAACCTTAAATTTTCGATTCTTTCATAGCTTTGTCCCAATTCAGGTTAGCCTTGACATCTTGGTCTTTGCTTTACTGAAAATAGGATTTTCCCTCTTTGTGCCCTCAAGGTTTGGACTTTTCCTCCTAGTATACACTAAGTTTTAAAATTTTTATTGGTACCCCTACATTTCTATTTGTTTTCTCTTTATACCCATTCTTAATATATTACATTAAAATTCATTATAAAATATTCCTAAAAAATCAGGAAAATAATTTTAAAACTTATTTTGACCTCATTAAATATTAAACTAATAAATTTACAATAGAATTATTTTATATATTTTTTAATTAAAATAAATTAAATGAAAGATGAATTTTTTTTCATTTAAAATAAAATTTATTTTTATTTCCGATTTAAAATAAAATAAAAAAAATTTAAGAGTCTAAAATTTTAAAAATATAGTTTTTTTTTGAACTTCTATAATTATTTTAATTCGAAAATTTATTTTATATTATATTTTATATTTTTAGTTTTTTACTTTACATACTCTTAGATTTTAAAAAATATCGAATTAAAATAAACGATATAAATTAAATTCCAAAATAAATAAAAAAATTTACTATATTTTAAAAATTTTAGAATCTAAGAAAAAAATAAAAATTGTTTTTAATTAATATTATGTATGTTATTTTAAATCGAAGATAAAACATAATATTTTTTTAATTTTAATTCATAAAATAAATATTACCTATAATTCAAAAAATAAAAGTTATATATAAAAACAAGTTCTATTATAAATTTATTAGTTTTAAATCTAATGAGGTCATAATTAGTTTTAAATTTATTTTCTGATTTTTTATTATTTTATAATGAATTTTTAATGTAATCTATCAAGAATGGGTATAAAGAGGAAACAAATGAAAACATGAGGGTAACAAGAAGAATTTTTAAATTTGTTGGATACCAAGAGAAAAAGTCCAAACCTTGAGGGCACCAAGAAGAAAACCCTTGAAAATATCAGGGTTGAGCATCGGTTCAAACCGAACCGACCAAAACCGACCCGAACCGAAAACCGAAAATTGGGAAAACATGGACCGAAAACCTAAACCGAAAACCTCGGTTCGGTTTGCGGTTCAAACCGAAAATTTTCGGTGGATGATAGATCCAAATTGAAGATATTGGTGGATGATAGATCCAAATTGTACAAATTCATCAACATTAAACAAATCCAAATTCAAGAAATTGAAAAAGAAATGGGAAATTCTCGATCACCGGATTCACCGCCTCCAAGGACCACAACCTGCCTCGAATGGTCCGTCTCCAGTCGAAGACTCTAGACGTCGCCTCCTCGGACCTCAAAGCCTTCGGTCTCCGCCTTCAAGGATCACCAGCCGCCTCCAGTCGAAGACTCTAGTCGCCGCCTCCTCGGACCTCAAAGTCTTCATTCGAAGCCTTCAGTCGTCGCCGCCTCCAGTCGCCGCCTCTAGACTCCACCACCACTCACAACCGATATCTCATCCTCTAGGCACGCTCAGACGCTCTAAACGTACATAAGAGAAGACGAGAAGACGAGACAGTGAAAAGTTATTTTTTCGGGAAGATGAAAAATGAGAGAGAGGCAAGGGAGGCAACCTCCTCACAAAATAATTTATACCTAGACAAAATCCTAATTTGGTTTCAGACTTGACTCTTGAGACTCTTCGTCATTTTCATTGTTTCGGCTCTAAATAAAAACGGTTTGAAAAGTGTGCATATAGGACTGATAAACTTCTTATCTATTTAACATTTTACATCAATTTTTCTCTAAAGAAGCTTAAAGATTGTAGAATTCTGTACTAGTGGGTTGTAAGTGGTATCCCTAATTCTATTGTAAGATTTGTTTCATGGTTTTCCTTGCTGATACTTCAATTTGAGTTTTTATTTTACATTTTGATTTAGGACTGCAGTTGTATGTTGTAGTTCTTTTTTTCTTACCCTAATTACAAAGTATTGTATGATTCCTTTTACATTTATTTATCAAATTTGCCAACTGCTGTAGTGATCTTGGAGCTTTCTTAAGGTGCGCAACATCACATTACCTTAACAAAGTATAACTGTCATGAACTAAGCTGTGAATATGCTAAAATTTACCATTCATTGTTGATGAATTATCCAGCAAACATCTGAACTCATAAAGGGATTGAGAATTCAAGGTAAAGTGGAAATTGTTCGCTAATTTATGACCTCGTAAATCCTTATCAATAATGATAACAATTCACAAGTTCATAAAACACGATATGCTTTAAATTTATAACTTGTAATAATCACTCAAATAGTAGCGAACTCACAATGTATGGATCGTACGCAATAGAGCAAGTATTACAAGGTCGAACATAAGGACTAGGCGATTCAATTTGCAATGATGATCAATCATAGTGTAAATCTGGACTAAAAAATAGGTTTGAAAAAGATAAGGGGGAAAAATCAAGGTTTTTGAGAAGTTTTTGGTTGTTCGCAATCGAATATCAAATTCAATCGGAAACAGTTTTGTAAGGCAAAACAAACAAAAGATAATCAATTAATGGAAGAATGGATTCCAAGGATTCAAGATCATTGTTTATGACATATGAACTCAGGACAACTCATAAGGATATATGGTAGAAAAGCATAAGGGATGAACGTTTCTCTAGTGATGATCTATTACCGGGTAAGTCGCAAGATCATCTAATTCCAATCCTAACTAACTATCACCAGGTAAGTCTCAAGGTTAGTACAAACCGGATTATCTAACTAAGGACTAAGTAATTCCTTACCGGGTAAGTCTCGGGAATTACCTAACTCGGGTAGTAATCTGACACATTCAATCCAATAGAGGTTTTCACCTCTATCACCTATGGTCAATCTACTTTTGTATCTAAGAAGGAATATCACTGGGAAGTCTCAATTTCAGCTCAGGTTGCTAGCTTAGAAGGTTCTAACCTAGATTCATCCCAAACCAACCATTAGGGTTTCAAGCAATTCAAACCAAATATAAAGTACAATCTCACAATGGATCCTGACCCGAGCCTGACAACAAGTTCACTAGATCTTACAACAAGGCACAGATAGATTAAAACCAAAACATCAAACTGTATATATAAATATCAAAAGGTTTACAGAAGAACCGCTGAGTACAAACCAAAACATATAACTGTACATATAAAATCCCCATAACCCTCGCAACCCAGTGTACGGAGCCCTCATCGGATCGCCTCCTATGGATCACTCTGCAGTTCTCCTAACCTGCAAAGGATCTACAACACGGTATAAAACCGTTAGCTAACCATACATATATATAGATAAAGCATAAGCACAAACACACCTTAGAAAATCATAAACATAGAATCATGGTGTCACACATTTACCCGGTTAATTATCTTTATAACGTCCAACACTTAAATCGTATATATATGAATATGAATATATGTGTCACGAGGAATATATAATCCTCGCCTCTGGGTCCAATAGCCAGCTGAAGTGGTGCCTGCAACACCTCCCCGTGTACCCTATGAGAATGGAGAGTGCCAAAACCGTTTACTAGATATGGCCTGCCTACAGAGAACCTCCCAGACTCCCAGCGGGATGAAAGGGCAAGTTATCACGGCCCTACAATGGGAAATCAATATACCATAGGTCGGTAATAATCAACAACGCATGCTATCAAGCATATACCACACACCACTCATGCATACATCCAATATAAGGATGGTAGCTAAGTAAGTCCTATGGACTTACCTCAACCTCGAAGTAGTCTCAAACACAATCAACTCCAAACTGGAGGACAACACTGCCCAAAAACAAGGCATAACGATATATCAAATCTCCTATCAATCAAAGGGGTCACACCTAGACCCAAGGGATCCATAAGGATCATATCCAACTTATAACCTCGATAATCAACTAAACCTCAAAGTCATAACCGGCATATATCACTATCATAATCATCATCATTCTATCCTCATACACATACCTAGCATGCTACTAACCCGCTCATACTAGGAAAGGAAAGGATCAATACTACTCTATGTAGATCCTGTACAAGACGCACTTGCGGAACGGAAAGACGCAGGGGCGGAAAGGCAGTAGGCGCGGAGGCACGCTGGCGCGGCCGCTGTGACCGTGGCCGCAGGGGCGGTGACTTCCAGGCGCGGGTGCGGTGACAAGGTCCCGCGGGGGCGGCGAAGTTGAGGTGCAGGGGCGGCGACGCTGCAAAACGTAACCTCCCGACTTCTCTTCCACTCTTCACGTGATCAAATCACGTCTTCTTCATTCCATAGCCAAACACATACATATACATACACATTCTAACATCAATACACACCTAGAATATCTAATCCTAAGCTAAGGAAGATGGAATGGAATCAAAGAAGAAGAAAGGAGAAGCAAGAAGCTTACCACTGATGTGGTCCTAGGCAACAAGGAAGGATCAAAACCACACTCTCAGTTGGCTCCCAAGCTCAGCCATAAAACACAACATCAACATCCACCAAAGCCACACAAATCCTCTTCCAAACCAAGAAGAATCCAAGCGCACGAGATCATGGAGAAAAAAGAAGGCAAGAAGGATGTGAGAAATATGGGAAATGAAGAACCCTTGCTCAGCAAGCCAAGGGAAAGGCTAAGAAGGAAGGAAGAAAAGAGTGTAAAGCACGGGTCAAGAGTCAACAAAGTCGGTTGCAGCCGTAGGAAACCGCAGGGGCGGATCACTGGACGAGCCGCAGGGCGTAACCACGGACCCGCGGGGCGGCTACATCCTAGCTCGGCTCCTTGGGCCTAAGGCTCTTACATCTCACCCCCCTAAAAACAAGTTTCGTCCCAAAACTTGTAGAATCCTAAAACCACTTGGACTCATAAGCCGAGGTATAACTCTCGCTACAACCTCAAACACGAGCATGGAGGAAATCATTATCTCCAGCTACAAGATCACTATACTATCCAAGGCATAGAGGAAAACCATCTCTAGCCACCTATAATCATATCACAAGGCATAGAGGAAAACCATCTCTAGCCGTATCATCATCACATAACAGAAGGGCATGGAGGAAAAACATCTCCAACAACACTATGTCCATCAAAATAGCATGGAGGAATAACCATCTCCAACTAAACCCTAATCGTATCTCAATAGCATGGAGGAAAGAGCCATCTCCAGCTATAAACATCAATCGCACTAGCACAACAAGATCTACTAAGATCACATATCACATCATATCTAGTACAAAAATAAACACATCATAGCATATAAGCACATAAGCATAACACTCACAAAGATAGTACTAAGATCTACTCGTCGATCCTATTGGTACATCTATCTCGGCATAGAACTCTGGATAATTACTCTGAATACTATCCTCAGTCTCCAATGTAGCCTCATCAGGTCCTCGTCTCGACCACTGAAGCATAGGAATGTCCTTCGAACGCAGGCGTCTCATACCTCGTTCTAGGACTGCAATCGGGTGCTCAACAAAAGTGTGGTCCGGCTCCACCACCAAATCATCATAACTCACAATGTGTCTCGGATCTGGTATATACTCCCTAAGCTAAGACACATGAAACACAGGGTGAACACCCTCTAATCTCGGAGGCAAGGCTAATCTGTATGATGCGCTCCCAACCCGAATCAAAATCTCCAACGGTCCGATATATCGGGGGCTCAACTTCCCCTTAATGCCAAAGCGTCTAACACCTCGTGTCGGAGACACTCTCAGCCACACATGGGCTCCTACTCTGAACTCTAGGGGTCTACGTCTCCTATCTGTATAAGACTTCTGACGGCTCTGTGTAGTCAGCATCCGCTCTCTAATCAGTGCTACACGAGCAACATCATCTTGAATCTGATCAGATGTCAAACCACTAACACTGCTCGGCTCATCCCAGTATAATGGTGTACGACATCTCTGTCCATACAGTGCCTCATATGGGGCCATCCCAATCGATGCATGCTAGCTGTTGTTGTACGAGAACTCAACTAGTGGGAGATGATCCGTCCACACTTGTCCCCAGTCCAACACACAAGCTCACAGCATATCCTCTAGTGTTTGAATGGTCCTCTCTGACTGACCATCTGTCTGAGGATGAAACGCAATAGTGAAGTGCAAACTCGTCCCCAGGGTAGTCTGAATCTACTGCCAGAACCTCGAGGTAAATCATCCATCTTTGTCTGAGACGATCGTCCTCGGTACACCATGGAGTCTCACTATCTGCCTAGTGTACTCCTCAGCCAATCTGCTCACTGGCCACGTTTCTTGAATAGGGATAAAATGTGCCGTCTTCGTTAGTTTGTCTACTATAACCCAGATGGCATCAAAGCTCCTGCTCGGTCTCAGCCTAGTAACAAAATTCATGGTGACGTCCTCTCACTTCCTCTGTGGTACAGGCAGTGGATGGAGCTCATCTTCAGGTCTGCAGTGCTCGATCTTGACCTGCTGGCAGGTCGCACACCGTGCCACAAATCTGGCTACATCGGGCTTCAGGCCTCCCCACCAATATGGACGTCTCAAGTTCTGGTACATCTTACTCGTACCTGGGTGTAGTGAGTAAGGCGTACAATGAGCCTCCTGTAATATCCTCTGTCTCAACTCCGCATCAGCGGGTACACAAACGCGACCGCGGCATCTCAATACTCCATCTGCTCTTAGAAGGAACTGTGGTGCCTCATCCCGAGACATCCTTTCTCGGATCCTCATCAATGTCGGGTAGGTTTCCTGCTTCTATTGGATCTCACCCAACAGATCAGGAAGAACCTCTAAAGTACTCAACTGGGCATCCTCATCAGGAAACTAGATGTCCAACTCTAACCAGATTAGGTCTCTCTGTAATTGATGTTGAACTGTCAGTCTCGCAATCGCCTTCTCTCAAGGCGTCTTCCTGCTCAGGGCATCGACGACAACGTTCGCCTTTCCCGGGTTATACAAAATCTCTATATCAAAGTCCTTGATCAGCTCAAGCCACCTACACTGGCGGTTATTCAATTTCCGCTGCAAGAAAATATACTTCAGACTCTTATGGTCTGTGAAGATCTGACAGGTAGCACCATACAAGTAATGTCTCCAGATCTTCAGTGCATGAACTACTGCTGCCAACTCCAGATCATGAGTCGGGTAGTTCTCCTCATACGTCTTCAGTTGTCTAGACGCATATGCAATCACTCTGCCTCGCTGCATCAACACACATCCTAAATCTAGCTTGGATGCATCACTGTAAACCATAAAATCAGCTGTGCCAAAATAGGAGCAGAAGTCAGACGTCTCTTCAGCTCCTCAAAACTCTGTATACACTGCTCAAACCATAAAAATCTGGTAGTCTTCCTCAACAGACTCGTCAGTGGACGGGCAATCACAGAAAATCCCTCCACAAAGCGTCGGTAATAACCGGCTAAGCCAAGAAGCTACGTACTTCCTTGACGTTCGTCGGTGTCGTCCAGGCTGCTATGACTCGATCTTCGCCGGATCAACCTTGATCCCCTCAGCGGAAACAACATGACCCAGGAATGCTACTTCTGGCATCAAGAACTCGCACTTAGAGAACTTAGCATAAAGTTCTCTATCTCGTAAAACCTGTAACACCGTCCTCAGCTGTCCTGCATGCTCCTCTCTGTTGCGAGAGTACACCAAAATATCATCTATGAAGACCACCACAAAGTAATCCAGGAAGTCGATGAATATGTTGTTCATCAACTCCATGAAGACTGTTGGAGCATTCGTAAGCCCAAATGGCATCACTACAAACTCGTAGTGTCCATATCTGGTCCGGAATGTTGTCTTGTGCATATCCTGCTCTCTCACCCTCAACTGGTGATACCCTGAACGCAGGTCAATATTGGAGAATATTGTCGCTCCCTGAAGCTGATCTAACAAGTCATCAATACGAGGCAATGGATACTTGTTCTTTATGGTTACCTTGTCCAGCTCTCTGTAATCAATGCACAATCTCAACGATCCGTCCTTCTTCCGCACGAAGAGGACAGGTGCTCCCCACGGGGATACGCTAAGGCGGATGAAACCCTTCTCAGCCAACTCTTCAAGTTGCTTCTTCAACTCCAGCATCTCGACATGCGCCATACGATATGGGAAACTTCGAGATCGGTCTCGTACCAGGCTCCAAATCTATACCAAAGTCCACACTCCTTTGAGGCGGCAAATTGGACGGCTTAGCAAATACATCTGTAAACTCGCAGACCACTGGGATATCCTCTAATGCTGGACTCTCCCCCTTCTTCATGGCATAACACCAGAAGGCCTCACAACCCTGTGCAATCAATCTCGCTGCCCGTATCGCACTGACAACCATGCCTGACTTTCCAAGGTCCCAACCTCGGAAAACCTCTATCTGACCTAACTCGGTAGAGAGGGTCACAGTCCTCCTACCTACATCTAATACCGCCTGATGTCTATCCATCCAGTCCATACCTAAAATGACTTCTTCATGCACTAATGGCATGACAAAGAAGTCGACAAGTAATACACGGGTCCCTACAGAAATGGGACAGTCACGAACCTCACGGGTACCTCTGACCCTACTACCATCGGGTAACCCTATACTAAAGGGTATCCCCTCAGTCGTATCTAGACTCAGACGCTCAACACATGCATCAGATATAAAAGAATGCGTAGCTCCAATATAAAATAAGACTCTAACAGGTAAACCATGAATCAGAATGGTACCTATAGCAGTCGGTGCAGCTGGCTCCTCTGCACTCCTTAGCTCAAAAACTCTACCATGAGCTCCTTTGGTGTCCGTGGTACTCCCACCACGACCTCTGCCTCTACTCCGCCCAAGAGAAGATCCTTGAGTAGTAGGACGATCTGGGACCTTCTGCTGTCCCCGTGTCTACTGCTGCTGAGGTGGTCTCTGCCCACCTCCCGCTACACTAGCAGGAAAAGAACCCTGTTGTGATGAAGCTCCATCCCGTCTACAGAAAGTAGCTCTGTGACTGGGTCTGCCACAAGTGAAGCAAGTTACCGGTGGCCTCGTACACTCTGATCGCATATGCCCATACTCATTGTAGTTGAAGCACTATATTCCCTTATCTGCAACCGGTGCAGAAGAGGGGTAACTCTGGCGTCTCTGGCCTCACCCAACACTAGCAGCTCCACTGGTACCACTAGTCTGCCCAGTACGCTGTCTCTTCTCAGACCCTCCGGTCTGAGAAGCTCTCCTCTGTCCAGCCCGCTCTCGCTCATAGTCAGAGGCTCTGTCCTAATAATCCATCAAGGTCTCACAGTGAAACCCCACCATGTAAGTCCGGGTAGCATCCCTCAGTCGTCGAGAGAAAAGATACACATGCTGATCTACAGGAGGTGCAGCTGGACCCAGCAAAGCCAGCTCCTCCTGTAACCTCCTAATAGCCTCTGAGACTGGTACATCCTTGAATCCAGCCTTCACAAAATCCCGTAGTTTCTCCCTCGTCAATGAGGCAGGGCAGAAACGCTCTCTGATCAATATACCATAGGTCGATAATAATCAACAACGCATGCTATCAAGCATATACCACACACCACTCATGCATACATCTAATATAAGGATGGTAGCTAAGTAAGTCCTATGGACTTACCTCAACCTCGAAGTAGTCTCAAACACGATCAACTCCAAACTGGAGGACAACACTGCCCAAAAACAAGGCATAACGATATATCAAATCTCCTATCAATCAAAGGGATCACACCTAGACCCAAGGTATCCATAAGGATCATATCCAACTTATAACCTCGATAATCAACTAAACCTCAAAGCCATAACCGGCATATATCACTATCATAATCATCATCATTCTATCCTCATACACATACCTAGCATGCTACTAACCCGTTCATACTAGGAAAGGAAAGAATCAATACTACTCTAAGTAGATCCTGTACAAGACGCACCTGCGGAACGGAAAGACGTAGGGGCGGAAAGGCAGCAGGCGCAGGCGCGTAGGCACGCTGGCGCGGCCGCTGTGACCGTGGCCGCAGGGGCGGTGGCTTCCGGGCGCGGGTGCGGTGACAAGGTCCCGCGGGGGCGGCGACGCTGAGGCGCAGGGGCGGCGACGCTGCAGAACGTAACCTCCCGACTTCTCTTCACGTGATCAAATCACGTCTTCTTCATTCCATAGCCAAACACATACATATACATACACATTCTAACATCAATACACACCTAGAACATCTAATCCTAAGTTAAGGAAGATGGAATGGAATCAAAGAAGAAGAAAGGAGAAGCAAGAAGGTTACCACTGTTGTGGTCCTAGGCAGCAAGGAAGGATCAAAACCACACTCTCAGTTGGCTCCCAAGCTCAGCCATAAAACACAACATCAACATCCACCAAAGCCACACAAATCCTCTTCCAAACCAAGAAGAATCCAAGCACAAGATCAAGGAGAAAGAAGAAGGCAAGAAGGACATGAGAAAGCTGGGAAATGAAGAACCCTTGCTCAACAAGCCAAGGGAAAGGCTAAGAAGGAATGAAGGAAAGAGAGTAAAGCACGGGTCAAGAGTCAACAAAGTCGGCTGCAGCCGCAGGAAACCGCAGGGGCGGGTTCCTTGGCCGCAGGGGCGGATCACTGGACGAGCCGCAGGGGCGTCACCACGGACCCGCGGGGCGGCTACATCCTAGCTCGGTTCCTAAAGCCTAAGGCTCTTACAGCGATGAAGACAAATCTCTAGGTTTTCTCTTTCTAAATTATTTCCAACTCAAAACAGACTCTATGAACTCCCTTAGGAAAATAATAGAACTTTTCTTTTATACCCAACCACCTGCCAAAAGACATGGGTTGGATAAAAAGGCCCGAAAATCAAATAAAGATGCTCAGGGAAGAAATATCGGTGGCAAATCTCGGGCTGAGATACAGGAAAAGTCGGGCCCGAGATTTTGGTCTTGTTCTTCAGTTTCTTCAGCGTCTAAGAATCTCGGTCAAAACTCACTAGGATCTCGACCGAGATTTCTCTCAGAAAAGGAAATCTCATCCTATCTTGGTGATCTCGGTCGAAATTGGTGTCCAAGATGCTCCAATTCCATCTTTTATGCTTCTAGCTCGACTCATTCGTCATCCTCTTCGCTCGTATGGTCACTCCTATGCATCCACTCTTAGGCTTGATCCTCAAATGCATCATTTTAGCTCCGAAATGCGCCAAATCACCTACAAAGCCACAAATAGCGTGTGTAGACATCTATTCTTGCAAAGTAGAACTAAACAAGTATAAATGACACAAACTAAGGCTAAAATATGCATGCGGAAAGGGAAAATATACATAAATGCATAACTAAACTAGGTTGATAAATCATGTTATAAAAAATGTTCCAAGATCATTCGTGCGTTGGATTCATTAGGCAATATGTTCTATACCTGTTAATATATGTTCTCGCTTTGCCTTGCTTGTTATGAGAATGTTTGACATGAAATGTCTCTTGTTGGTTGATCATCCTATGTCATCCTTTCGGATGAGATTAGCGACTTCTCGTGGTATCACTCCTCCTGCTGCAGAGTTGTCCTGACCTAAAGCTGCGAGCTTATCCGCAACGCCATTGACCTCTCTGAAAATTTGGTTAACCTTGACCTGCGTAAACTCAGCCAAAAAAAAAACAAAATATTTGAAATGATCAATTCAAATTCCCACGGTGGTTTCCATATATTGTTTATTGCGTTAATAATTGTTAAGTTATCTCCTTCAATTTCTATGTTCTTAAATTTCATTTCTCTTGCCTTCAAAGTTTCTTTTCTGAGTGCTTATACCATTTAGACTAATTGAACTTGACAATCTATTGTTTTATTTTAAGTTATACTTAATGTCTACTTATACAAACTATTGTTACACAAACATAACGTTTGATCTTACACAATTACACAAGCTCAATCGGTTTGTTGGTTACATAAGGTCCAAGTCCAATCGAGTTACTCAAAAGTCGAGTTACACAATTTCTTAAAAACTGAATCGAGTTACGCAAGCAAAAAAAGGATTTTCCCAAATTACACAAGGACGAGTTACACAAGCCCAAATCGCGTTACACAAGTCCAGTCGAGTTACACAAGCTCATTCGAGTTACACAAGCTCATTCGAGTTACACAAGCTTAACCGAGTTACACATACTCAACCGAGTTACACAAGCTCAATCGAGTTACACAAGCCTAATCGATTTAGGCAAGCCTAATCGATGTACACAAGCCTAATATAAAAATGTAGAAAAATACGGGTCATTTGCCAATTACACATGGCCAAAATGCTACACAAGTCCAAAGGGTGTATTGTTTTAACAAAGTCGATACACAAGCCCGGAGATCCGTCATGTACACAAGGTCGATTTACACAAGCCCAACTCCAATCGAGTTATACAAGTTCAAAGTGAAATTACGTATTTATAAATGTTAGGATATTTGTTTTATATTTATAAACTTAGGTCATATTCTATGATAACTAAATTTAGGATATTTGATACACTTCTAAAAATTGTGTGTCATTGATGTAATTAAAAAAAATAAAGGTTCTATTTTGTAATAGAGGAGCCTAGCTTGTATCTGGTTTAAAAAAATCTCAACCACCCCATTCTTCTCGTGAAACATTGTATGTGTAATTATACCCGAACACACTCAGGTAGGATATGGACTAAACTTTATAAAATAATAATAATAAATAAATAACTAAATAAAATACCCGTATTCACGGATTCGGCGGCCTTGCTCAAACACGTCCAAATTGGCAAACGATACACTTTTAAAAAAATATTCATATTAAATATAAAAATTAAATAAAGTATTACACACAAATGAAGTAGTTCAATGGATGTGCACTCTTGTTACTTTGAGATCTCAAGTTTGAACGATATCATTTACCATCATATTTAATATATATTTTACATATTTAATTAAAAAATAAAATCAGTCTTTTAGGCCGGACTCTCAATGAAGACGGGTATGAACCCTTGTCTATATCCGTCCCACTCGGCCTTTTCTACCCGGATGGGACTGAATCATTGCTCATACTGGTCCATTTATATGACCAACCGACCCAACTTTGTCCAAGTCTATGGTAAAAATTAAGAAATAAATTTTTTTATTTATAATAATTCACATATATTTTGAAATTAAAAATAAATTACAGAATTTTTTACGAAAAATATTTAGTTAAAAATAAATACGTAACATGATAAAACGTTATAATAGTAGTTATTTTACATTTTAAATAAAAAAATCAAACGCATAAAGTAGGGGACTCTATACTAGATTCCAAATAAGATCCGAGTCGGGTCTATTTTGACATGATAGTCAACACCCTATGCCCCATAAATATAATTCAAGTTTTCAAATGTTCACATCACTGTATTTTGGGACTATATATGTAAAGTACTGAATGGATTGGCTTCACCTTTCGATAAGTCGAAAGACTAAAGTGAATGCGGTCGTCTTGAATCTTATCCGATATACTAGTAGGAAGGATAAAAATTAATCATTCAATTTTGGCTACAAAGTCTTTTATGATTATAATTTTTATATATTTTAATGATTGAGATGTAATGATTCAACTTTCGGTTTGTGTAATTATCCGTCTGTCAATATTTGATAAAAAATATTATTAAGGATTTTTTCGTAGAGCGAAACCGTGTACATAAAGCGTACATTGTGCGTTAAGTTTAAGCCCGACACATAAATTTAACGGTTTCATTATAATACTAATTCACAATAAGAGGATTAGTCCACCGACCTTATATATTCATTATCTCTTTTATTATAATACTAATCCTCCACCCCTCCCCTCAAGTGCAATCGTCTAGCTCGGTTGGCACTTGACGACATGTCTTAAAGGCAAATACCCATCGGACGGACTATCATTATCAATGTCCGCAATTAGAGTCATAAGACCGACAATTTCAATAAGTCGAGACCCAATAGATCAAATTGTTATGATACCATGTGAGAATTCCCTGGTAAAATATGATGTGAGGGTCCATCGCAAGTCCAAACGCATATGTGCGTTGAACTCAAATCCACTACATAAGTTCAAAAATATTATATCATAAAACCAATTAATAATAAGAGAAGTACTACCAAACTTATATACAAGACCCATTATTCATTTTTATTATCGACCCAATAACATCAATCTGCACTGATATGTTTAAATTTATGTTTTAACAATACGAAAATTCTACACTATGTATGGATAAAACCAATCATGATATAAAAGTGCTTATCCAAAATTCATTGACAATGTTGTAGCAAGTAGTTGTCCTAGTTGTTTTCAGTGATGCCCTAGTAAATGTTTACTTTTCCACGTCATAGGTTATCCACATTTCGTTGTCGTCGATAGTTATCCACATTTATGTTACCCTTAGACCATTAGATTTGTTATCCCGTAAATTCTAATCACAGTCACTGTCACTCCATTAGGTATTTATTGGTTTATTTTTGGAGTAGATTATCCGATAGACGTGAATACGTGACACTGGCATGAATGACCACACGGCCCACACAATTTACTAGGTACCATAAATATAAAATAACATTAACTTATCCATTTGATTTTCAAAACGGAACGAGATAAAAACGAACATAATTTATATGTATACTTTATGCCTGATTTTTTTCTGGATTTTTTTATGATTTAAAATAATTGTAGTAGAATTTATAGAAAACAACATGGATGAAAAATAATTTCATTTTACATTTAATTACAACTAAACAGGACGAAATTGTAATATTAGATAATGCTCAAAATATACGTATTTTTACAAAGAATTTTAGTTAGGAACTTTGAAACTTGCAATTTCAAATCGTAAACAAGCCTTATCTGAAATTATATAATTTAAAGAATGGGTCCAATAATGAACCAACAAGTACCGGCATATAGGTAGGGTATGCACGTGGTAATCCAAGACAAAAAATTTAATCTTCTTTTTGCTATTTTAAAATCCAATTTTAGGTGATTGATTACCCATCATGAAAATAACATCCATTTCATTTAAAGAAGTCTAGAAATTACAGACAATTAACTTATTAATAAAATAAATTTTCAAATAAAATTTAAATAAGAAAGAGAATATTTTCAAATTAAAGACGATTCGTCGTTATAACATATATTTAAAGTATAAATAACAATATTGGGTTATATGATTAAATGTAGATAATTTTAGGGTAACATATGGAAATTTTCCAAAAGGTTGGATACTTTGAGCAAACTCCATGTAAAAAGCCAATAGAAGCCACGGATTTCAAGATACTTGTTTGCCGCCGTTGTATAAACTATAAAGTATAAATCCAAGCGATTTAAAAAATGATAATAATATATATATATAAACCCAAGCTTTCCTAAACCCCATATTCATCTTCAATCTCCTATACTCCTTCCTCTGTTTCAGTCACAAATTTCCCCTCTTTCCTAAAGCAAAGTTTTTCTGTCCAAATATGGAGCTTATATCGGGCCTAAATGACGACATCGGGCTTCAATGCTTAACCCGGGTTCCATTCGACTCCTTTCCCTCTGTTTCCTCAGTTTGCAAAGCCTGGAATATCCAAATCCGCAGCACACACTTCCACCGCATCCGCAAACTTTCGGGTCTGACCCGACCCGTTTTCATCCTCTCTCAGGCCCGATCTGGTCCGGTTCATATTCCTGGCTCGAGGAATACTGAAAAGTGTCATGCCAATCCGGTGTACTGGCTGACGGTATTCGACCCGGAGTCTGGGTCATGGACCAGGTTACCAACTGAACCGGGTTTGTCAGGTGGTTTACCGATGTTTTGTGGAGTCGTAGGTGTGGGGTCGGTTCTTATCGTAATGGGAGGGTGGGACCCACTGACTTGGCGGGTCTCGAGGGCTGTTTATATTTTTGACTTTTTGACCGGTCAATGGAGGCGTGGGGCCGATATACCAGGACAGGCCCGATCACTATTCGGGCTTGCAGGTGACCCGGTTAGCGGAACGGTGTTGGTTGCCGGCGGCCATGACGAGGAGAAGACTGCGCTGAGGTCAGCAGTGTTGTATGACGTAGCAAAGGACACATGGGTCCACCTCCCTGACATGGCAAAGGAGAGGGACGAGTGTAGCATCCTGTTCCACGGTGGCATGTTCCACGTCATCAGTGGATATGATACTGAGAATCAAGGCTGCTTCGGGAACAATACAGAGACCTTAAATCCTGACACCTGGCAATGGGGTCCGACTAATGAGTCCTTGACGAATCCGAGGTGTTGGATAGTCAATGACGCGGAGGGAGATTTGTACACGTGTCAAAATGGGTATGTGTCTGTGAAACGAGGCAATAAATGGCAGGGAATAGTAGAAATGCCATGTCAACCGGAGAACTCAAAGAAAGTGATGATGTGGCAAAACAAGATGGTTGTGATTGGGTGCTCAAGGTATGATGAGTCCAACAATGCTTATTATGCTTACGTTTTAGATTTGAAGAGTCGTGTATGGAGTAAAGTTGAAATGCCCGGAGAGTATTCGGGTCATGTCCAATCGGGTTGTGCAATGGAGTTGTAAGAAAATGATCATCTTCGGTTATACGTGAGAGGTGATCAGTTACTGAGACATAGAGTTTAAGTGGTGGAAGAATGCTAGTTTGTTAGTTATTTTTGTTCGTGTTTTGAGTGAAAAAGCTTGAGTTTTTGCAGATTATATAGGGTTGAGTTTCACAAGAATGTATAATGAAAATGGATGTACTTCTTATATTTCTACATTTTGAGCTTGTTAAGTACTAGTTCACTTTAATAATCGAATGAAAGAACGAAATCTCTATCATTAAAAGGAATATGACTCAGATTCATCACACTAACTAGATTGGGAGATCGCTCATAGAAAACTATATTAAAGTTCACTCGAGTGCATACGAGCTCACTTGAGTGTCGGACTTGGTCTACCAAGGTACCATCCTAACAACAATTGTCATTTTAACATACACGACACATAAACAAGCCAAATTAACAATAACAATATTCGTCAACCTTAAATGTTATGTTTGGATTGGAATGACTATTAGCTATTTAGTTGTATTCGTAAAACAGGGAGATGAAGACTTTCAGCTGGTAACAGAAAACAGGGGAGAAGAAAAAAATATATTATAAAAATAGAAAGAAAAAAGTGTGTCAGTAAGCGGCTGTGGTTTGTGTTACAGTCCGCTTGCGCGGCGCCACACACTCTCTCCCTATACTATGAGCGGCGAGCGCACTTGCTGTGTGCTCCCCTCGATTTTTATTAAAGTCCAATTATATATATAAAAAAACTTTCATAATGGGCATCAGGTTCAAATTTCGAAAGACTTGAGCAAAGTAAATTGTTTCAAAAGACATAATGGGCATCAGGTCCTAACTTTGGCTTTAATCTTTTACTAATGTTTTAACACTTTTTTTTTTACAACAACAATTCAACAGTGTAAGAAGCAAAATTGTTTCCTCTCCCCATTCAAGAACATCTTCAAAACAAATCCAATCAAATGAAAGAATGAAAAATATGGGATACAAGAGGAATTCACCTTATTTCCAAGCAATTGGAGAGGACTTGAGACAGAAGCTTGTACATATGCTTCTTCATATACAATCTTCTCACCTTCTCTCTTCCTTTCATGCCCATTTGCTTCCTGAGAGTTGGGTTGTTCAGTAAGAATTTGATGTTCTCAGCCAGCATTCTCCTTCCTGGTCTCCCCATTGGGTGGAGAAGCCCTGTGACATTTTGATCCACAATTTCCCTTGTTCCTCCAGCATTTGTACCCAACACCTTAATTTTTTAAGACATTTTTGATAACGAGATTACATTCTAGGACAAAATCTATGGCTTTGTTTTACAACATTAAGCAGACAGATTCTTTGAAAGTATGATGTAAATTCAATCACAATGGTATGTCATTTTCCAAAGAAGAAATACTTTATCAAATAGAAAAGGATTAACATTGATATTTTCAACCTGTGATTCAAACATTCTGAAATTACAGCAAAAAAAATGAAGAAAATAAATCATACCGGTAAACCAAATGCCATAGCTTCAATTGTTACCCTTCCGAAAGTCTCACCAATCCCCTGTGCACAGATTGCTGGTAAGTAGCAGTTTCCAATTTAGCCTAGAAAAGAGAAGCAACATTGATATAAATATATCATACCTGAGAATTTGTAACATAGACATCAGCAGCTGAGTAAAGAGAAGCAACATTGGTAGTAGCAGGAGTCCAAAGTACTGATTTCGACAAGTTTGGATTTTCAGATAAAAATCTGATGATTTCTTTGACATACAATACCTTATTGCTTTTAGATCCAACTGAACCAATGATAATCTTTAAATTCTGTTCGGACATCATCTCATCAGCTGTATCAGAGATTTGTTGGTAATCAAATAACCTCCTTATATTTCCATAACTTTTCAGTTTCTGAGGCAAACCTCTCAACCTTAACTTCTCTGTCAAACTAGATGTTTGATATTGTTCAGCAATGATTAAATGTGCGGATTCAACAAGAAGAAGTTGACCCTTTGCTGCGTTTATGCTACTTAAGGCCATGACAAGCATATCATTTTCTCGCAAACCCATCTCTTCCCTGACAGCTTTTCTTAGCATTTGCCTTTTCTCCAACATCCTCTCCGGGCTAAATGTAGGAGTGTTTAGAGAACACGGAATTCCTGCTATAAAAGCTAGTTCATCGTTTACTGATAGTGGTATCAAACCTATCTGAGTATTTAACTTGATATTTTCTTCTTCACACCAGGATAACCATTGCTTTGACTGTGATTCAGAAAGAAACATCAGCATTTTTACTCGGTGGAGGATAAGCTTTGACCTGTCGAAGTACTCACGCCGGTTTTCCATTATCCACCACGCTATCTGATTCGTTCCAGCAGGAAAATATACAAGATAGCTCTCTGAACAAAGACAATGAAATCACAAGTATACATCACTATGCATCTGCTAATGAGCTTGCAGGATTATTGAAAGGACTGAAAGGATCTTAATAAAACAGGATAAGAAGAGATTGATACCTATCCAAGATGCACAGACTGCTGAACTGGCAATGACGAGATCTACCTCCATTGCAGCTTTAAAACTATGCTCAGCTTTATCAGCAATCAATTTAATATTCCTTTTCAAAAGCTCAGCCATCAAGCCACCCCTCCTGCTAAGAGCAACAGCTTGAACATTCGCCCCACAGCTAATCAACTCCGTCGCCAACTCCAGCATAGACAAAGGAGCACCAGTCATTGAAAGTTCATGGAATATCAATACAAATCTCCTAGACCAGACAAGTTTTGCAAACAATTCATTACGGTCACAAGTTCCTCTTCGTTCCTCAGGACTCCAATCCAAAATCCTATCCTCTATAGAACCAAAAGGACCGAGAAGACGTCCATAAGTAGCATTTTTTTTCGGAATCTCTTCCTGCACACCATAATATCTAGCCCTAGTCACTTCTAAAACCTTGTTTTGCCTATGAGTCTTGCCTCGCATAGAGTGTTTCAATCTTCTTGACTTCCTAGAAGATAATGAACCATGCTGATTTGAACTGAAATTCCCCTTTCTTGCCAATGTGACATCCTTATCAAGTGTCAAATTCATCACCTGATTTTTCTTAATACCATGATTCTGATCAGAATCCACGACGCTATTAACCTTTTCTTGGCTAAAATTGATAAAACCGTCTTGTTTATCAGTATCAGCCCATCTTGACTGGATATAGAATCCACCATAGGTCCAGAGAGTAATCAAAAGTAACCAATGCACCAATCGATTACTACTAAAACACTTGAACAAAAACGCACCTCTCTTTCCCTCCCTTCGAGGTGTTCGGCCGGAATTTGACCTCCCAAACGACGGCGATGTCCTAGGACTCATCGTAGGAGTTGATCTCTCAGACAACGTTGCCTTTAGTGGTCTTAAGGAAGTAGACCGTAGTACATTCCCTTGCATATCCCCCTTACTACTAGCACTTTCCTCCATGGTCAACTTTAGTGCAAGCTTCTTCAACTCTCAGTTACGCCATATGGTACCGCAATTTTGCGAAACTCAGCATGATTATACTCCCGTTTAACATCAAAATCTGTAGTTAAATAGCATAACGCAGAATTCAGCTAATCGAAACGACGCAATAAAGTAAAAAAAAAATAATAATAATGGAGAATTCAGAAGAGAATATCTCATACTCTGTTGATGTTCTTCCGATCGAATTCAGCTGTCGATCACGATCAACAGAAAGAAGAACACAACTCAACGATCTTGCTGATGCTAATGAAATGCAAACACAAAGAGAAACTCAGACCGAAATTGCTTTGAAATGGAGATAAATCCTCGAGAGAAGAGCAGGACAGCGAATTTGAGAAGGGAAAGAAACCGCCATTGGCGCTTCTGGCAAGAAAATCACGTCATTGTCAACGGAGGGAGAATAGAAGACAAGGAATATTTTTATATAAAATAATTATTTGAATATGTTGTTTTTTGTATTTTTGTTCTAAAAGGGGATTTGTTTGGTAATGTTATCACTAGCACGTTCGCGGGTTTAACTAATTTTGATTCTTCATTATATAAATAGTTCCTAACCCTCATAATATATAATTATTATATATTAATCTGTCAATTATACTAACATTCATTAAGTTTCAGTGAATGAATACATTTTTTGAATATATTATTTTGATAATAAAAAACAATTATTTGTAAAATATGAGTCATTAACCTATTTTAAAAAAATAATTATTTGTGAAACAGTTTTGCTTGAAATGTTAGTCAATATGTATCTCAATAATATTAAAGTAAAAAGAAAAATAGTACCATTTATTGATTGAGTGTGACAAAATGTGAGATAGTTGGAGGTTAATGCTTCAACAATATAAAGTCATACCACTTTCTCAACTTAGTTAAACTACAATAATTATATTTTGTGTCCATTTTCTTTGTTTGTTGACAATGAGGAAGATAAAAATGGCAGGGGTTGTAGGTGTTGCATCAATCATCAAACTGAAAATATAAATAGCATTGATTTTTTTTAATTAAATGAGTTTTATTACACAAAATACTAATGTCTTAAAGAAACAAAACAATAACTCAATATGCTGCGAAGTTAAATTCATTGGGACCAAACTCGAACTAGTAAAGTTTTTTTCTCCTTCATCTCGTCACTTTTAACAAAAGGTTAATACTTAGTGAACAATGTTCTAAGACAAATCAAATTCAAGTCAAGAATTTTGTACCAGATTGTACTGAGTAGATCCGAACCTGAATCGGAATGTTCTTGTTGTAGTGAACATGAATCGGGTATTTAGGATCGGACCAATCCATCAAGGACTCAATTTTAGGTCCAAAATAGTTATAAACAAACTTGGTCCAATTGTCTAGACTGGACCGGAACTTATACCTAAATATTCGGTTCATGTCTAGTCTAACAATAGATTCTAGGTTCGATGAAGATCCTGCACAATGAACAACCTATACCTAAATATTTGGTTCATGTCTAGGACCGGACCGTATATCTACTATATAATACTAAAGCAGAAGTAGTTTTTGTCACATGTTATCACTATATTAAGCCACCTAGGATTTTGCCACATGTCATCCCCACATTAAGCCACATAGGATTTTGCCACATATCACCACCACATTAAGCCACATCGGATTTTGCATATATCTTATTTATTTTTAGTCAACTATTTCCAATTTTATTTTATTTAGTTTCTTAGTTAAGAGAATGACATGAGATATAAAATACAAAAAAAGATTATGAAATAAACAAAAATAATT
Source organism: Fagopyrum tataricum (assembly GCA_002319775.1). NCBI lineage: Eukaryota > Viridiplantae > Streptophyta > Magnoliopsida > Caryophyllales > Polygonaceae > Fagopyrum > Fagopyrum tataricum. The sequence continues at coordinate 31,318,454 of CM008281.1, read as the reverse complement.
TTCTATATTTAACATATATTATACTATTTTTGTGTTAGTAGATGAAATTATATAGATTTTTTTTAATTCAAGTTATTTTTAAACCAAGATATATAATTGGTCATTTTACATTTCAAATAATTGGATGTTTTACATATAGAGAAAATAATTTGATATTTATTAAGTAACACTTTTATTCATCTATTTATTTATTTGTGTCATCCCGTGTCTTGCACGGATACTAAACTAGTTATATTCTAAATTCTTTAGAATCTTTTTATCTTGTCTATAATTTTGACATTGTGATTTTTTTTTCGCAGTGTAACAAAAAAATTTAAGCTAATGCATGATAGACTCAATATCGACATAAAAGTCTATAAACTTTTGATATAGAGCGACAATGACTTCATTTTTGAAAATTCTATTCTTATTAAATTCATGATTTTTCTAATATTATGTTAGTAAATTATATTTTGTTATTTTTAACAAATAGGCTTGCTTATAAATAGTACTCAGCTTTAGAATCTCAAAACTTAGTACTGTCGTGAAAAAAGCACACCAGCAATGTTGAAGGCCAAACCCATAGCTAAAGATCATCAATGTACCTATAGATAAGATCAATGATAACTCATACTCCACAAATTCTCCACTCAGCCAAAATTCATCTCTGTATAGTTTGCGTGTAAGTACCACAAAAGGAACAATTCAAAACACTGAAATCAAAGTGAAAGCAACAGTTTGATACTAACCTGAATGCAGAGGGAAGCAGAAGGCAGTCCTGTAAGGTTAACTGGTAATCTATGAGCTCATCTGTCAAAACTACAGGTTTGACATAAAAAAAAGAGAAGCAAAAAACAAAAGAATGAACTGTAAAAAATGATCATAGCTAAATGCTGCAAACTTTCTACATGATTTCTCTGTAAATATGTGGTAAAATTTCCCAGCTTAATACCAGGAATAAGCTCAGTGTAAGGGACTGTAATTGAACATAAATCATTCAGTGTTGTGGTTTGGACATGGTTCACAAGTATCAAAATACTCAGTGAAGCCTTCTCTTTGATAGAATTGACAAAGCTGCCCATGCCACCCTTTTCTTCCTAGCCTTGATTGAAGTCAATGAAGCCGTTGGTCCGATCTATAGAAGTTGTGATGATGAGAATCCACCGCAAAATTTGTATTTGAACAAAAAATGGGCTTTTGACACAAATTTTGCATTTAAACAGCGCATGGTTCATCAACACTTCTCGTTCTTTGAAGTTGGTGATGCTTCAAGAACAATTTGCAAGATTCAACACTTCTCGTTCTCTTAAATTCATCTCCTGAATCTTTCAAGACTAACACCACTGCAAAGTCTCCATTGCTGAAACACTAGTTTTCCAGAGTAATGGCCAACAATAGTTGCTGAGATCTTTCCACTGATGTGCCATATATTCCTTGCCTTCATAACATTGCATTCGTTCTGATTGGCCCTAATGGTATTTCTTCATAGAGCAAGTTCAACAACCTGTCATAGCATGTAATGTCAAATGTGTAATGATATCTGAGAAGCTGCATCATGAAATGGTGAATATCGGTATAAGAAATTTTGCAAACAAAATTGGTTCAACTAACATCAAATTAGCCTTTCATTTTAGAATTCCTCAAAGTTAGCAAGGGCTGAGCAACATAGCCAATAATTACCAATATCACCATTTCAAAATTATAATGTAGGCAATCAATGTGAGAGGCAAGGCAATCAATGTTTATTATAAATTGAAATATTTATATATAAATATGCAAAGACCTTAGACCTATATCCAGCCAAGAAGAATAGAGGATCATATTCATCACGAATGGCTTTTCTTATCAAACGATAATCAGGGCAAACATCAACCTGATGTTGTCAAGCTAATCTCACTAAACATGGAAGTCTTGAAGGTAAAATAATACTTGCAAAGTTACATACGACAATATGACATAAATAGGTAATAATGGTCATAATAACATTAAGAACAAAGGCTGACTTTATACATACCACCTTGGTGTCAATAGGTTGGTGGCTTAGGATCATCATCAACTATACCAACTGCCTCGAGTATTGACGAGTATGTGATCAAATCGTATTTGAAGCCTTTTTGATTCATCTCTTTCATAAGTCTTACAGCCTCTTCAAACATACCAGCTCGACTGAAACATCCAAGAAGAGTATTATAGGAGACAGCATCTGGTTTTAAATCAGAACTTTTCATCTTTTCAAACATTTGAATCGCTTTTCTTGGACCTCCTATCCTTGCAACTCCATTCAAAATTATATTATGAGAATTTATGTCTGGTGGACAGCCAATTTCTTCCATAGTTCGGAGCAAAGTTTGAGCTTCATCTATCATGCTAGCTCGTACCATGCCAGACATCATTGCATTATAAGCATAAACATCAGGAGCACAACCAATTCCTTTCATCTCATTGAAGAGATCCAGAGCCTCATGAAGTCGACCACATTTCCCATAATGCTTTATCATTACCGCATATACCCTAGCACTTGAGGTGCCACAATTTTCCTTCAACTCTTGAAACAATTCATTGGCAGCTTCATATCGTTTTGCCTTTCCAAGAGCATTGATCAAGCTACAATAAGCAGCTGGACAAGGAGGAATACTCCTCTCATCCATTTCTTCAAGAAGCAGCAAAGCTTTCTCAACTTTATTACTCTTGCAAAAACCATCGATAAGAATTGAATAAGTATAATCACTTGGAGTTATCCCACCTACCTTCATTTTCTCTAGCAATGCAGATATTTCAAACGCGGGAGCTTTGGATCTAAACAATGTTTTTATTACAGAATTATAGGTCACCACGTTTGGGAAACACTGTAAAGAGTCCATCTCTCTGAATAACTTGACAGCATCATCAAAGCGACCAGCCTTTCCTAAAATATTTATCAGGTTATTTATTAGCACAACATCTGGCTTGCAACCCTCCTTTAGGAGAGTCAAAAATACGCCGTAAGCCTCATCAACCCTGCCAGCTGTGCCAAGGCCCCTAATTAACTCTGTGTATGTATAGACAGTTGGCGGACAACCATTATCTTTCATCTCTTTAAACAAACATAATGCTTTATCCTCCATACCCATTTTGAAATAACCAGCCAACAAAGTAGTATATATTTTCGCAGTAGGATACAATCCATTCTCCTTCATCTCAACAAACAACCTAATAGCAGAGTCATGATGACCCAGTTTCTCAAAAGCCGATATCAGAGCACTGTACGTAACTGTATTAGGAAGACAATTACCTTCATTACACATTTCGTTATAAAGCTCATGCAACTTTTCATAATGACCTTCTTGCATGAGCATCAAGATGAGAGAGTTGTACGTTGTTGATGTTGGCTTGCACTTGCGAGTTTTAATTTGGTAAAAGATAGACAGTGCCTTATTCACCATCTTAGCATTGCCTAAAAGCCTCACAATTTCAGATAATTCAGTAGGACCGATAAGGCATGGACTTCTAACCATGTCTTGGATCATCTTCCACATTTCACCGACTAATCCAGCTTCATTCAAACAATGAATTAGAGGCATATAAGTGCTGGAGTCATGCTCAAAATTTCTTCTTTTCGCTGCCCACTTGAAGAATTGAACTTTCACGTTGACAGTAACATCAATCTTTAGAACTTCACGAATCAATCTATGATCTACCTTCAACTTAAGAACTTCCAAAGCCTTTTCCGCATCAGGACCCCACTTGAAAATTTTCAAAATCCTTATAAATCTCTCATCAAGTTTCCTAACAGAAGGGTCATTTCTTCTTGACATTTTATCCCTTTGAGAGATTAGGGGTCCATCGGTTGATGTTGGTGTTGGTATGAGAAACATTTTGACAATCTCATTCTCTGCATAATACCATAAAAGTGTTTAATGCGACAAAATTACAATGCTATACTAAAACAATATATTGCAACCATGCCATCAAAAAATACTATCAGTTTACACCACACCTGTTTGCTTAATTCTCTGACATAACCTGGGTAGAGTTGAAATGGTTCGTCTTGATGAATTCAATGTAGATTTCATCTTCAAAGCTAACACAACTGTAAGGAGCCAAAAACAAGAAGAAAAGTTGAGAGAATTATTCCACCACTTCCTGTAATCCCCTTGTAGGAAAACTAGGAATGTGATACTTCCAAATGTTAATCAGTGGCATGCCATTCTTCACAAAACCAACAGGTTCCTTTCAAATCACCAACCAATGAACTTCAAATCTAAATCAAACTCATTCAACCACAACCCTAATTCAAAATCAATCAACCACAACCCTGTATCAAACTGAATCGCCTAGGTGCTCTAAAATAAACTCCCAAGACAACCAAAAAACCTAATGAAATTCACAATTTTAAACCGTGCAAGCGCAGAACGACCGCCCGTCACCAACCTCTAAGCCGCCGGCACCCACCCTCGCTCCGCCTTGACGGGCGTTCGTCCGTCGTTCTCCCTTTGCTCTCTTCCGTATGTTCAGATGGAACGGTGTTCTTCCCTTCCCTCCTGGTTGCTGTTAAGTGATTTTAATGCTAAGTGATTTTAGTTTAGCGCATACGGTATGCTTTTTCCCCAAAATCAATGTGGACATTTTTAGCATGGAGATTTTTAGTAGCATTTTCTTCATTTTGTATGTAGTAAGCATGCACTTAAACTTATAAAAAAAACTCTCCTAATCGAAAAAATAATTAAAAAAAAAGGCTAAAGACGTACTTCAAGAGGAGACAATCAAAATATGTGGCGAAAAACTCTTTATTATATCTATTTTAGAGGTTAGTTTGGAGGAGTTTTCATTAGGATTGACAAAAAACGCTATTGATCATGATTTTCCATACAACTCGTAAAATTAATTATTTGTCCATTACGTTGTTACGTCGAGCTCTCGTGTGGCAAAGAAACAACCTTGGATGATATTAGACCTGAACAAATCCGGGCTCGGGCCGGGCCAAATCCAAAATCTTGCCTGAAATGCCCGGCCCGCCTTGAACGGGCCTCCAGCAAGGCCCGTGCCCGCCCGCGTGTAAACACGGGCGGACTGACGGGCCGGCCCGCTCGTGTTTACACTTATTCACTTTTATTTTTATTTTAATAGTATACATATAAATATATAAATAAATATATATAAATATAGATATATATAAATATATAAATATATATATATATATATATAAATAAATAAATATATATAGCTATATATACGGGCCAGCCCACGGGCCGGTCCGCGGGCTAAATCCAACACCCATGCCATCCCGTGAACAACCGGGCCGGGCCTGGCCCGGCCCGAACGGGCCAATATGCTAGCCCATACCCGTGTTTTTTGGCAGGCGGGCGGGCGAGCCGGACGGGCCGGCCCGGATTTGTTCAGGTCTAGATGATATGAGGGTCGGGTCGCCTTGGCCCTTGATAGCCAACAATCACAATGACTATAATTGACCATACATTAATAATTTAATGCACATATTATACATAGAATTGTTCATCCGGTCCGAACCAAACCTGAAGCCAGACCAGAATTTTGGACCTAAACCGGACCTGAATTTCCGGGTCTGCTAGACCGGTCGGGCCAAATTTCCTTTTATTTATTTTTGGGTTTTTTGGGCCTAAAATTGGGCCCTTCACAAAATTACGGTCTGGGCCGTATGTTGTACAGCCCTATTTATATGAAACTTTAACCTTAAGTATACCATTAATTATTAGTGAACACCAATAGAAACTTCAATTAAGTCAACTACCATCCTTGTGAGTTGTGACAGAATAGTGATTGGTTATGTTGTCGGATCAAGTTATTGTCTTGATCAAATTTGCTTGCAAGACTGAAGATTATTATAGACGCTATATATGCAATAGTTTTAGTTGACAAAACCTAACAAGGTTACCTGATATACTTATCAGATAATAAGATATGATAACTACTATGGTAAACTGATGTGGAACTTGATAATACCCTGCAGAAGGGGTTTACATTACACGTGGGAGTCGTCGAGCCTGGTTGCATTGTTCACGCGAATTCACATGCATGAAACGTAATGATACAACAAGACGCATCAGTAGTGAGTAGTAACAATCTGAAGCAAGGACATGCAATCAACAAAAGAAAAACCTTACAAAAAAAGCAAATAAAAAAGGCATGTGGATGACGAAACTCGCAACAACTTATCCCTTGAAGGATGTATTCTACTTTGGCGAAACTGCCTGTATACAAGTACAGTCACCTAAAACGAGCAATCAAATCACGCCTGGCTACAAATATAAATATGTGCGTTCTGAAGCTTTTCGAGAGTAATATAACTTCTCTTGCAGCAAAATTCTAATGAAAATAAATAAATAAGTGTGAATGAGAAGCTGAGTGAACTAACCAGCTCTAGATGAAATCGCGAAATTCAGTACTAATAGATCATATAAGTTTCATCCAGGAGCTTCGCCCCAGCAAAGGCAGCATCAAAATTCCATCAGGAGACCTTTTCTTGCCTGTTGAGTTTTTTTTTCTCGTCAGTCAAACGTCTGCAGAGAGATTAATATGCTTGCATAAATCAGATCTTGGTGTTTAAACAAAACAAGGGTAATCTTAGTACAGATGTTCAATTATATGTTAAAGAGTTGTATCTACGGGTGTATTTTACATTTAAGCATAGTTAGTGTTTGGATAGCCTATGATATAATGCACTAGTGCAAGTATTTTGTGAGCCAATACATGTACACTAAATTTTACATCCAACGCTGCATAGCTTAATTTTGAAGTCTAGTACTGAATAATCACGTTATAATGCATGAGAACCAAACAGAACCTTTGTGGTACTATGACTGAAGAAATCTACACATTTTTATCTAAAGATTTGATGCTAACAGCCAGCTTGACAAAAAGAAAAGCCATAAATTCCCGGAATACTCATCAAAATTATTAACAAAGTAACACAAAATATTTTAACGAGGGATATTTCATCCTTTCTAGGCATTAGTAACCTTAAATGGGTCAAGCCGTCTAGGTTGTGAATTGGTAACAATGTATAGATAGCAGATGGTTGAATGCAACTTCCTTTATAAAAATTGGGTTTTTATGAGAACTAGCCTGAACTACGGGTGTTTTGTGTGGTTTATCCAAACAAAAAGTGGAGATTTGAGACCCAAAAATGGAAGAAAAAACGGAGGAAGCCCGAGAATTGCCAGTTTCTGAGCACAGAAAAAGAAAAACCACATTACATGATTTGCATGCAGGTTTACTACCGCTTCACCTTTTCTTTCGAATTATGTGACTACGCAGGTAGTTCTAAGGAAAGAAGAGAGGTGATCACAAACTTGTATTCTTTGCAAATGAGAACACTAAAGAATGAAAAACCATCCAACAACTAGCATCCAATGCGAAAAGCATTATGCCCATTGCAAAGAGTAGGTTTGTGATGACATCCAGTTTAGAACCATATGCCAACCTATTACTTATTACGGCATGACAAAAGTAAAATATAGTTTGGAGACATCTGCAATTATGTTCTTTTCTAATTCAGCACTCCAAGGTTCTTCATACGCACACATTCAGCTCTAAAGGACTCATATAACCTCCAAATCAGGATACATCTTATTTTCATTTAGAAAACCCCGAACTCATGCTCAATCTTACAGGAACAAGTTTAGAAAAACTATCAACAGGCTCAGACAGTTCTTAGCGGAGTAAAACAAATTAAATAAATTGATGAAATGCAGTTCACTTGTAAGTCTACTTTACGAGAGAAATTAACTTACTTGGCCGAAAACGAGATATAGGAATCTCACGAAGTTCACGTTTTATGCACAAGTATTCACCAAGCAATGCCATTATTGCAAGTCCCGCAATATTCACTATCCACCATGTAATGGAGGAAGGCCATCCACCATATATGTAGCATATGATAAGATGTACAATATAGACAGTGGCAGAGAAATCAAGACATTTCTTTGCTCTCTCAACCACATACAGCATATAACCAGCTCTGTCAAACAACACAATTTATAAAATCAAAATTTCCAGGAGAGTATAAAACTTAAACACAGCCATACATTAATGCAAACTATATCAGTACTACATTAAAAGCAAAGGAATATGCACGTATGCAACAGCTTAAAATGAAGGAGGGCTATGACAGCAAGAATATGCAGAAGTGCTGTCTGTCAGACAAAATTTTCCATCTTTTTAGCTCCAAGATTAGATGTATCAAGTTAGATGTTGTACCTAAAAGCTATGAAATCCAAGCAAAAGAAAGATGTCACATAGTATATGCATTTGAAACTCAACATAATATACTGCTAGAGTAGATAGAAGACATTTAGACAAAATCAAGAGCCTCCTTTTCTATGTTCAGGTCCATTTGAGTATATTCAGATACTCAGATTTCATAGAGTGAACACAAATTGAGCAGGAGACCAGAATAACGCCATATTCACAATAGGCCGATGTAAATGGATGCAGATGTAGGGGAGTAACAGGCGTCTAAGACTCTTAAGTAAGATTTTCTAATCTTAATGAGATCTTAAATGTCTACTCGATGAACTAAAAGAGGCAAAAATGCATCGTTCTCATTTAACCTTCACAACAGAGCAAAACTGAGTACCAAATCATGGAACAGTTAATGGTTAAATTTTACCCTTAACAACAGGCCAAGCGGTCGAATCATCATGATCAATTAAGAAATTACTGCCTCTAAATAAAGAAAAAAGCGACAGATAGCTCTCCTACATTACTTGACGTTACAACTACGTCCAACTCATAAACACAACAATCTAACCCTAATATTCTTTTGTGACTTATTATGGACTACTTTAACATGGATTTCTTCATCCTGCAAATGACTCCATCCAATTAGATCTAAACCACACACCTATAATCTAAATCTACATATGTAGTTTAAAACATTAGGATATTCTTTTGGTGGCAATGTGGAATTTCACTTTCCATTGTCAGAAAAATTAAAGAACCTCTTAGGAAAGATAACCCGGAACCAAATTTTCAGTTTAGGGCGTGTTTGGATCTCAGGAGATAATGCAATTCACTCAGGACAATACAATTAAATCACGTACGCAAATTAACTCAACCAAAATATGGACATGATCAACATCAGTGTTTCTACAGTTCCTTGTGACATTCCAAAACAACCCTAAACCGAACAAGTTTGTGAAAACATAGACAATTAGACGGTGTTAGCCTTGTAAATGGCGAAGTTTTCCAACAATGTCGACTGACAAACCATAATGATGATAAATCTTTTGTATGATCTAGTAGTCTAGTACGGGTATAATTGCAAAACAGATAAAGAACACATCACACCTAGCTTTAGAGGCATTTTCAAAACCATACTTCAAAGCTCAACAAGTAGGCATCACCCAGTTGAGCTGACAACACAAGGCAATAAAGAAAATCCTAGCCTTTCAAATTTCACAATTACAGTGTGAAATACAATAAATATCCATATCAATCTCGAAATCAGTTCTTACCCGGCGACAGAAGCGAGCAGGAAAGATGCAACAACGCACCAACCAGTGACGGTGGAGACGGTGATTGCGGCAAAATCAAAGAAGTACACGAGACTCATCCTGGAAACGCGGGTTCCGACGAAGACGGTAAGGAAGATGCCAGCTGTAAGGTAGTAGAGGCACTGAAGGCACACGATCTGGGCGACGATGAGCCATGGATCCCATACCACCGCACCGTAGAACATGGCTTCTTCACCACCACCACCAACAACAAACAATTTAACCTAAATAAGCTTCTGCACTCCCAATTGCGTATCAATTGAGGAGTTTAGGGTTTGCAGCAACGATAAATGATCTACAGTATAGAAATTGACGGCAATATAGGCCGTAATCGGGCGATTGTGGCTGTGAATCGGCGGATCTTGAGAAGAATTGAGAAGGAGTAGATCAGTGGAAGTAGATCGAGATTTAGAAAGAGAAATGTAATTACGAATTGAATTTGAGGCACAAAAACAGAAAAACAAACTTCTTGTAATGTGTACAAGAATGTGTTATCTATTTAGTTTTATAACATATTTGGTCGTACAGACCACGTAGCGCAATGGAGAGAAACTACTGTGGTCGTTATAAAATTTTTAGCCATTTTTTTCTTCCAGTCTAAGGAGTCGAGAGAAACTATTGAGGTCGTTATAAAATTTTTATCAATTTTTTTCTTTCAATCTAAGGAGTCGAGAGAAACCACTGTGGTCGTTATAAAATTTTTATCCATTTTTTTCTTTCAATCTAAGGAGTCGAGAGAAAGGGAAGGATATTCAACGTAAAAAATGAAAACGTGTGGCTAGGGAGACTACGGAGCTCTCTTGTCGGAAGCAATGCATGCAATGTGTAAACTAGTTTGTTATAAAAATTTTATCCATTTTTTTCTTTCAATCTAAGGAGTCGAGAGAAAGCGGAGGATATTCAACGTAAAAAATGGAAACGTGTGGCTAGGGAGACTACGGATCTCTCTTGCCGGAAGCAATGTATGCAATGTGTTTGAACTGTCGGGGATTGGGCAAAGGCGAACTGTCGGGGATTGGGCAAAGGCCCGACAATTATAAAACTAGTAAAACTAGTTCGAGAGAATGAGTTTGACATTCTGTTTCTTAGTGAAACAAAATGTGATAAGAAACGCTTGGAAGTAGTGAGACGACGTTTGCAATTTGAAGGTTGTTTTGTGGTGCAGAGAAACTACTGTGGTCGTTATAAAATTTTTAGCCATTTTTTTCTTCCAGTCTAAGGAGTCGAGAGAAACTATTGTGGTCGTTATAAAATTTTTAGCCATTTTTTTCTTTCAATCTAAGGAGTCGAGAGAAACCACTGTGGTCGTTATAAAATTTTTATCCATTTTTTTCTTTCAATCTAAGGAGTCGAGAGAAAGGGGAGGAAATTCAACGTAAAAAATGAAAACGTGTGGCTAGGGAGACTACGGAGCTCTCTTGCCGGAAGCAATGCATGCAATGTGTAAACTAGTTTGTTATAAAAATTTTATCCATTTTTTTCTTTTAATCTAAGGAGTCGAGAGAAAGCGGAGGATATTCAACGTAAAAAATGGAAACGTGTGGCTAGGGAGACTACGGAGCTCTCTTGCCGGAAGCAATGCATGCAATGTGTTTGAACTGTCGGGGATTGGGCAAAGGCGAACTGTCGGGGATTGGGCAAAGGCCCGACAATTATAAAACTAGTAAAACTAGTTCGAGAGAATGAGTCTGACATTCTGTTTCTTAGTGAAACAAAATGTGATAAGAAACTCTTGGAAGTAGTGAGACGACGTTTGCAATTTGAAGGTTGTTTTGTGGTGGAGAGAAGCTACTGTGGTCGTTATAAAATTTTTAGCCATCTTTTTCTTCCAGTCTAAGGAGTCGAGAGAAACTATTGTGGTCGTTATAAAATTTTTATCCATTTTTTTCTTTCAATCTAAGGAGTCGAGAGAAACCACTGTGGTCGTTATAAAATTTTTATCCATTTTTTTCTTTCAATCTAAGGAGTCGAGAGAAAGGGGAGGATATTCAACGTAAAAAATGAAAACGTGTGGCTAGGGAGACTACGGAGCTCTCTTGCCGGAAGCAATGCATGCAATGTGTAAACTAGTTTGTTATAAAAATTTTATCCATTTTTTTCTTTCAATCTAAGGAGTCGAGAGAAAGCGGAGGATATTCAACGTAAAAAATGGAAACGTGTGGCTAGGGAGACTACGGAGCTCTCTTGCCGGAAGCAATGCATGCAATGTGTTTGAACTGTCGGGGATTGGGCAAAGGCCCGACAATTATAAAACTAGTAAAACTAGTTCGAGAGAATGAGTCTGACATTTTGTTTCTTAGTGAAACAAAATGTGATAAGAAACGCTTGGAAGTAGTGAGACGACGTTTGCAATTTGAAGGTTGTTTTGTGGTGGAGAGTGTTGGAAGATCTGGTGAACTTTGTTTAATGTGGACTGCTAGACTTAATGTGGAAGTACAGTCTTACATGCTTCATCACATTGATGCTACTAAGGTGGGGAAGGAGCGGTTCACTGGTATTTATGGATGGCCGAAAGCGCATGAAAAACGCTTCACGTTTGATCTCTTAAAGCAGCTCCATGAGGACCACATGGCGCTTGGATTGTAATGGGTGATTTCAACAAGGTGGTCTCATCAGAAGATAAGAGTGGTGGCTTACGTCCAGATTTTCAATCTATGACTCTATTTCGGGATGCTTTGGACTATTGTCAACTGACTGGGGTACTTTTCGAGGGCCCACGTTTTACTTGGGATAACGGGCAATGTGGCACAACTCTCATCCAAGAACGTCTTGACATGGCATTCGCGAATGATGCGTGGAAGTTGGCTTATCCTGAAGCTGTAGTTTTTCACCATGAGCGAGTTTTCTCTAACCACGTTCCAGTGTCTTTGCGTGAGAATGGTGCTGATCTTCTGGTACCTTTGAGGGTTAGCTACCGTCCGTTTCGGTATGAGGCTTTCTGGACACAAGATGGAGGATATACGGCGGTTGTGGACAATGAGTGGAATAATCCTGAACTCGTGTCGCTGATCCAGGTGTTATGGGGAAGCTGAATAGATGCGGTATTGATCTACAGGATTGGAGTAAGAGCACGTTCGGGAATCTAAAGATGGAACTAAAAAAGGTGGGATCTTCTCTTGGCGTAATACAGGAGTGTTTGGATAAGAAAAATCTGATACAGAGGAGAAGAGATCTTGAAGAGAAAGAGAGGGTTCTTATGAGGCAAGAGGAAATTATGTGGTATCAACGGGCTAAGGCAAACGAATTCAAATGGGGTGATAGAAATACGGCTTATTTCCACAGGAAAGCAAATGGGAGACGAAGGAGAAATAAAATTACGAGACTTGTGGACGATAGTGGTCTGACTTGGAGATCAACAAGGGGTATGGCTACTGTGGCTGATGAGTACTTTCATAAGCTGTTTACTGCGGAGTTCTCGGGAGTGGTGCATTCTGATCTCCGGAATTTGAGCAAATTGGGAGAAGAGGATAATTTTTTGCTTCTTCTGCCTTGTTCGAGGGAGGAGGTACAAGCGGCCCTTTTTGATATGCATCCCACGAAGTCGCCAGGTCCCGATGGTTTTCCCGCTTTATTTTTTCAAACACATTGGGATGTTTTGAAGGATGATATCACTGGTTTCATTATTGGATTGTTTGAGGGTAATGATTTTCCTCCTTCTCTCAATCATACGTTTATTTCTCTTATTCCTAAGGTTAATAGCCCATGCTGTATGAAGGAGCTTCGTCCTATTAGCTTATGCAATGTGCTTTATAAGATTTTCTCCACGGTTTTGGCAAATAGGCTGAAAGTGTGTCTGAATAAGGTGATTGCTGAAAATCAGAGTGCTTTTGTTCCGGGCAGACTTATTACTGATAATGTGCTTGCGGCTTTTGAAAATTTTCATTATATGAAAAACAAGGGTGGAAAGGAGGGTTATATGGCTTTAAAATTGGACATGGCAAAAGCTTATGATAGGGTAGAGTGGGGCTTCCTGGAAGTTTGCATGCGAAGTATGGGGTTCAATGAAAGATGGATTTCGTTGATCATGAGATGTGTTTCTTCAGTGTCTTTCTCTGTGCTTTTTGAGGGGGTTCCATCTCCTTTTATTTTGGCCTTCCAGAGGGTTGAGACAAGGTGATCCTAGGGATGATCATCGGTGTAAAACCGAACCGAACCGCCTTAAACCGAACCGAACCGATAACCAAAAATTGGAAAAACCTAAACCGAAAACCTCGGTTCGGTTTAGGTTTAAACCGAAAATTTTCGGTTCGGTTTAGGCTTAAACCGATAATGAAGAACATCTAGTTGAAACAAAGTGTATCCACAAGACCACAAATTTGAACCAATACGCATCCATAAATTAAAAACAAAAGCAAACCAAAAACTCGAAATAAATGGTAGAAACACAAAGACATATCCAAATTGATACATAGTTTGTGTAACTTTTAACAGATCTACATCCATATTCAAAGAAAGGAGGAAATTGAGGAATAACTAGGATTGAAGAAAAAATCGAGATTGAGAACCAGATCTAGGTTATCTCGCCGTGACTTGTACGTAAATCTTCACCTTCCAAATCTACCTAGTCGCCCGTTGTCCTCGCCTCCACCTCGCCTTTTTCCGATATCAGATCCAATAGCAACTGGTGGAGGAACTAAGAAAATACTTCACACTTGCGCTCGTCACCTCGCAATCGCCTCCTGCCCTCTTCTCTTGTTGAAGAACTGGAGAAAACACTTGCGCTCACCTCACCATACCCGTAGTTGGTAGAAGTCTAGAAGATACGGGAGAACTGGAGAACTCGATCTCGCTAGCCGCCGTCGCCTCTTGCCCTTGCCTCTTGTGGAAAACTAGAGATGGAAGTATAGACTGTACAGCGTTGGAGCGTGGAAGCATAAACCTAAACCCTAACATATCCCTAAACTCCAATAGCCCATTAGCCCAGATGGCTAAACAGCCCAAATCCCTTTTTTTAAACCGTGGTTTTCGGTTCAAAACCTAAACCGAACCGAAAACCCAAAACCCAAAAATACCAAACCGCAAACCGAACCTATTTTTACGGTTTACGGTTCGGTTTCAACCGAAAAAGTCGGTTTAGGTTCGGTTCGCCTGAACTGATCTCTTTTGCTCACCCCTAGGTGATCCCTTGTCTCCTTTTCTCTTTCTGCTTTGTGGTGAGGGTTTGTCTTGTCTTATTCGGGAGAGTGAGTATGCGGGACGGTTGATTGGTGTTAAAATTGCTCTCTCAGCCCCGAGAATTTCTCATTTGTTTTTTACAGATGATAGTGTCTTGTTTGCAAAGGTGTCTTGTCAACAGTGCATTGAAATCGTTGATATCCTCCGTAAGTATGGAGCTGATTCCGGACAACAGGTTAACTATGCAAAGTGTGAACTATCTTTTAGCAAAAACGTTCCTTTGAATATAAGGCAAGAGATTCAAGATATTTCTAGAGTGAGGGAAGTTCAAAAGCATGATAAATATCTTGGCGTTCCAACTATGGTGGGAAGGTCTAAAAAAGCGATCTTTGCAAATGTCCGAGAAAGAGTATGGAAGAAATTAAAGGGCTGGAAGGAATCCACTCTCAGCAAGGCCGGAAAGGAGATGTTACTCAAGGCGGTTGTTCAAGCTATCCCGTCGTATACGATGTCTTGTTTTGAAATGCCCGAGGGAGTGTGTAAGGATATTGAAAGGATGATTAGTTAGTTTTGGTGGGGCACGAATGACAGAATGAGGAAGATTCATTGGTTGGCGTGGTCCAAAATGTGTACGGCGAAAAATGAAAGAGGACGGGGGTTTAGGGATATAAGGGCTTTCAATCTGGCCTTATTAGCAAAACAAGGTTGGCGTTTAATTACTACTCCGAATTCTCTCATTGGTAAGCTTCTAAAGGCCAAATATTTTCCAAATCGTCATTTTTTGCATGCTGAAGTTGGTTCATGTCCCAGTTATACCTGGAGAAGCATATTAAAAGGTCGGGGTCTTCTGCAGAAAGGGGTTTGATGGCGTGTTGGAGTTGGCTCGTCTATTTCGGTGTGGGACGACTAATGGATCCCTCGACCCCATTCTTTTAAACCTGTCATGCGTCCTAGTGTTTTTTGGCAGGATTTGAGAGTGAATGATTTAATTGACCGGAACGAAAAGGTCTGGAGAGCTGATTTTATTAAAGATATTATGGAAGATGTTGACAGTGAAGCTATTTTGCAGATTCCTTTATTTAGTGAAGATGTTTCTGATGAACTTTATTGGTTCTATAGCAATAGTGGTCTGTATGAACTTCACAACGCTTATCACCTTGCGTTGGACTAGGGGAGGAGAAGGAACGTCGATACAAGTTTCCGGTGAGAGTATTTGGAAGAAACTGTGGAGGGTGAAAATGAGACATACAGTGAGAGATTTGGTTTGGAGAGCTTGAAAGGACATTTTGCCATGTAAATTTAATTTGAGTAAGAAAAAGGTGGATATTGATGTGTGGTGCGATGTGTGTGGTCTGTTTGAAACGCCCATGCATGTCTTTTTTGAATGTTGTTGTCTGGGGAGTTTCTGGAAGAAGTTTCCTCTGTTAGGACGAGCTGAAAAAGGAGTGATTAATGTTTGGTATTGGTTCATGGCTGTTTCTGATTATGGATCTATGGTTGATCTACAAAGGAGGAAAGTGTCTTTATGGCTGATCTGGAAGGCCAAAATAGTAGAATTTTTGAAAACTTGAAGACCGATTATGCTCAGTTGCATTTACAAGTTATCGAGATGGTGGAGATCTTTAATGCTGAAGAGGGAAAGAGTGTGATCCCAATTATTTCTTTCCCTATTGAAGTTCCACGATGGAGAAGACCTCCGATGGGAATGGTCAAATTAAATTGTGATGCATCAGTGTTAACAGGCGGAGAAGCAGCGGTGGGTTTTATTGCGATGAATGGGATGAGTGTGGTTCTGGCAGCACAAGCACGGTGCTTGAAGGGACGACCTGGGATTGAATATGCAAAAGGTGAAGCGATGTGTTGGGCGTTGGATGTTGCGGGGCGTAGGGGTTGGTTGAAGATAATCCGTGAGACTGACTGTGCTAGTCTAATTAGTAAGCTCAAGTCTGGGGTTCGGTACAGAGGAGAAATTGGAGGTGTGGTGGAGATTTTACGGAAGAAAGCAGACAGGTTTGTGGAGTGTCACTGGGAATTGTGCGTAGACAAGGCAATTGTTCTGCACATGTGCTGGCAAAAATGCATCCTAGGAAAGAGATTACTTTTATTAATGCTAGTTCTTTTCCTACTGAATTATGTAAAACTATTGCTGATGATGATTTAGCTGAATAAAAGGGCTTTTTAAAAATTAAAAAAAAAAGAGTCGAGAGAAGATATCGGCTTTTGAGCCAACTAGGCTTCATCCAATTGGGCCAACCAGTTCAACCCATTAAGATATCGGCCCAAATAAAAATTGTGAGCTAAGCCCATTCTCAACCGGTAAGTACCTACATATATAAGTGTTCGATCGAGAACCCTCGCGCTCAGTTGTGCCCTTGTGCTTCACTTGGAGGAGGAGAACTGGTCGGTCCGGTTCAATCGAACCATGTCAATCCAGTTCGAATTAGATACTCAGGAAATCAGTTTTGGCATAACATATAATAGAAAAATCACTTGGAGGAGGAGAACTGGTCGGTCTGGTTCAATCGAACAATGTCAATCCAGTTCGATTTAGATACTCAGGAAATCAGTTTTGGCATAACATATAATAGAAAAATAAAGAAACAATTGGATGAGGTATTCACTTTAAATAATCAAAGTGAGTGGTTATGCTCACTTTTCAATTATTCAAGTGCTTAGAATTAATTGGTCGAGGGTGTATGTCTCAAAGACAGGAAAAAAAAGTGTTCATTTGTTTCAAGCTTTCTAAAACAAGACTTATATTTCAGCTCATTAAATATATATATATATATATATATATATATATATATATATATATATATATATATATATATATATATATATATATATATATATATAATGGAACAACTACAAGCATACGTGATCATGTGCATGGTAGCTGATTAAGCATGCATGACTTGAAGCATGCATGACTTGCTTGGAGCTAGTTGTGTGTATACATTCATGATTCATAACCTTGTATTATATAACTTATTTGTGGTAACAAAGTTAACCCGATTCTCCATCCAAAAGACAATTACCGTGATAATACCCAAAAAAAAAAGTTAAAAATAAATAAATAAAAGTTTTTATCCATTTTTTATCCAACTAGTAAGTACCAACATATATAAGTGTTTGATTGAGAACTCTTGCGCTCATCAACTCTCCCTGGGTCGTGCCCTTGTGCATCACTTGGAGGAGGAGAACTGGTCGGTCCTGTTCAATCGAACAATGTCAATCTAGTTCGAATTAGATACTTCGTGATTCATTTGTCAATATTCGTGTATATATCTCAGGAAAGTAGTTTTGGCATAACATATAATAGAAGAATAAATAAAGAATTGGATGAGGTATTCACTTTAAATAATCAAAATGAGTGGTTATCCTCACTTTTCAATTATTCAAGTGCTTAGAATTAATTGGAAGAGGGTGTATGTCTTAGAGACAATGCGTTCATTTGTTTCAAGCTTTCTAAAACAAGACTTTCATTTCGGCTCATTAAAATATATACACAATGGAACAACTACAAGCATACGTGATCATGTGCATGGTAGCTGATTAAGCATGCATGACTTGCTTGGAGCTAGTTGTGTGTATACATTCATGATTCATAACCTTATATTATGTACCTTATATGGTGACAAAGTTAACCCGATTCTCCATCCAAAAAAACAATCACCGTGATAATACCCAAAAAATAAAAAAAAATAAAAAGTTTTTAAAAGTATCAATTAATTATATTTATAAAACTATTTATGATTATAAATAAATTTAAAATAAATTATTTTTAGCAATTAATTGGACGAGGGTTGCTTCTTTTTTCCCTTGTCTTGCACCCACTTCTTCAAAGGATCAGAGACAATTGCAAGCCTCTTTTACATGCTTGGTATCTTGATGATGATACTATTATTGGCCGGTCAAAAGAAGTGGCTAGAGCGCTTGATATCATTCGAGAGGTTGACCCGAGTTTCAGCCTCGAGCTTAATGTTTGCAAGACTGAGCTCTTTTGACTTTCGTGCGATGAGTCTAAGCTTATAGAAGGATTATTCCCACACTTGAGAGACCAACAAAGAGAGATTATTTTGCTTCGTTCTTGTATGGGTGTTGCTAAGATGTTTTTTTAGCTTGAGGACTACCGGAGCATGAAGAGTGTGCTACTGTTTTTTTTTTATGTTGGGCTTCGTGGATCAATCGAGGATATTGTGGTTTGTGTGGTCCTTTTTTGGGCGATCTTCAGTGGCGACTTGCTTCTTTACCTATTCGGTTTGGGGGTCTTGGTTTATATACATCTTCAGAGACGTCTTCTTTTACTTTTGTGTCCTCCAAGACCCAACCTTTGACCCTTCAAGACTACATTTTGCGGGACAATGGAGTTGTTGATATGGGCTCCGAGTTTTTTTTGAGTGTTGGGAAATCTTCAAGCTTTTATTTCTAGTTTCGATCGATTTGTTTTATCGTCAAGAATACCATCCCCCTAAAGCCCAATATGCTTTGGTGAGTGCTCTTTTAGGTAAGACAGTGCAGGCGATGAAACCGACTTTTGATTTGACCTTAAGACAAAAAGTGTTCTTTAAGTGTTTGCAGTCAACGCATAGTCAAGATTACCTTATTGTCATGCCTACTGATGGACTTGGACAGTGATTCATTTGTTCCCGTCTGATGCGATTTTTTCTTTACCTAATTGTAGGAGGGTTTTGGATGCTTTTGGGGAGCATGTGGTTCATTGTAAATAACTATCTGGATTCAAATATAGGCATGATCTGGTTCATGATGTTTTATGTGATGTGTTTAAGAGAGCAAGAATTTCGGCCAAGAAGGAGACGCATGTGTCCTTCTTGACCGATCTGCTTGAAGGAAAGTATACGTTGAGGCCGGCAGATGTGTTAGTGTTTGGATGGGTGGATGTAAAAGTTGTTTGTATTGATTTGACCGGAGTCTCTCCTCTAGTTTGTTTGGGTAACGGGCCTTTTGTGGTGGGTAAGACGGCCCTCAATGTGGCCTATACGAAGGTGGCTAAGCATGAAATGACTTGCATCGAAAACAAACATGTGCTTCTTCCGTTCGCTTTTGATATGTTTGGTTTTCTTGCATCCGATGCCGTTGAGATTCTCAAGATGGTGCAACGCGTCCTACATAGTTATATTGTGTCGCCCTCGTAATAAATTTTTAATGTATAAATAATAATCAATTAATGAAAAAAATTAGAAAAAAAATAATTTACATTTTAAAACACCCCGAATACTGGGAACTCGGAATGCTATGGGTTAGGACCTCACAGTGGGTCCCGACCCTAGTTTGACAACAACTTTACCAGATCTTACAACAAGACACAAATAAAGATAACCGAATAAAATGTTTTGAAAGTAAAATGTCATGAAGCAAACGACCATCAACCAACAATAGGTGACATAATCAAAAAAAAAATGATTCTCGTCACCAAAATAAACAACCACCCAAATCAACTAGTACGAAAACCCGACTGACCACCTCTCCGGATCCCTTAACAGCTTCCTACCCTACAAGATCTATCAACGACGGTATATACACCGTTAGCTAACAATTCAATATATAAGTAAATATTAAGTAGCATACACACGCGCAAAACGGAAATTAAACACACATCATGATTGCACTCAATCATTTTCCTATCTTTCATTAGGTGATTCAATTCTATTAGTTCAACTTATTGTGTGGCACGAAGGTCCCATCGACCTTCGCCTCTGTCCCCGTAAACCATCCGGAGTATATCTAATGCATCTCACCGCCTACCGGCATCGAATGGTCGCAAAGAGCCTCCCAGTCACCTAGTAGCGTTGGGCAGTGATGCCATGACCTGTTCTCAAACACTTGGGTCTACTTATACCGTAACGTTGTCTTCTCAAGTTATAATTATGAACACCCAACATACACCACTACAATAATACACACCATATATGTATCATTAGCTAAGCAAGTCCGTAAGACTTACTTGAACAGATCGTCGTCCAACAATCACTAACTAATGTTCGCTCGTGCAATCAATATCCACTACTTGATGAAGAAAGATCTAGAAGACTATTATACTAGCGAGTAAGTTCTCGGATCAAATAAACGAGAAAACCTAACTTTAATAGAAATTACCAAAACGCCCCTCACTTTTCGGAAAATTCCGAAAAGTGCCCAAACTGGTTCCAAGTCTTCTCTATAGCTCGACAACACTTATTAAACCTACAAACTCCACAACAAGTTTGAGGGTTTTCTCAAACTCACATTTTACGTCCAAACTCACTTTTCGAAACTGAACCAAGTACACTCTTTGGCCTATCGAAAGTACCTCACTAAATTCCGAAAATTCCGAAGAAAATATTTATACACACTAGGTTATACTTACTCTAGATTAGAACGGCAGTGGATTGTGAATCCACCGTGCGCGACATTACATTTATTTTATACAAAATTCCAAAGATGCATTCATGCACACTTAGTTTCCAAAACTAGGTTTCAAGCCAACTTTGAAGGCTTATAACTCTAAATCCGACCGTTGGATCTTTTCCAAATTTTTATACCATACACTTCATATATCTAACTATAACATATTAAAATTTCAACGGTAGATTATTATTATAAGTTATCGAAACTCAATTCCAAAGTCAGCTACTAGCCCAGATTTTCTCAACAACTAAGGTGTGACATATGGTCCTGAGTTCGACTCCCATGGATAGCAAGTTCCTACAAGAATCACTCAACTATCAGATCACGTTCAAGTTCTAAGGTGTGACATTGGTACCTGCACCGTGATGGCGACGGAAGGAACAATCTCGGTCTGTCCAGCAATCTTCTTGTCCCGATCGACTTCCACACTACTACAGTACTACCAACCAAACGTTCCAGAAGATATAGGTAAGGAGAAGAATTACGAGAAGAAGAACGAGGAAGGACGGCATAGCAGGGTAGACGTGCTTACCAGACGGCCGGAAGTACGGCGACGGTTACCTCCTCTCTTAGCTCCAACTGAACACCAAGGTACCCTGGTGAAAATAACGATGGCGACTGGAATGTGCAGTGTGCGCTACTGTCGTGCTGGAGATAGTGCGAGAGGAGCCTAGCGTAGGGTCGAGACGAAGACGATCGACTTGAAATCGTTTGACGAGGTTGGTTACGATCTTTTCGGGGTTTGATAGCTGAGTGAAGCCGGTTAGTTTGACGAAGCAAAACAATCAGGCATCGGCAGATCTAAAGTGCACCTGGGCCGGAATTAGAAGCTTGGGCTGGTTGGTCCGCTAAGGAGATGAAAGAAAGCACGTGGCCGGCTCTTATGGCCCACGAAAGAGAAGAGAGGAAAGAAGCCCACCAGCAATTGTTCCCAAGCCCAACAACCGGACTATCAAGGCTGATAGTGGGCGGACCCTGCTTGGTCCACGAAAGCAAAAAGGAAGGAAAAGAGGGAAGGTGGGTCTGGCCCAATAGTAGTTAAAATAAGGAACCAATTTATTTACTAGGTTCATTATAACCAGTATTTTGCGGGTTTGTTTGATTAAAAATCCGATAACCCTACCGATATCGGAATAAAATTTTCGGTTATTATACATCTTTTATTTCTTCATTTTAAAAAAAAACATTATATTTTCAAAGTCAAATTTTACCTAAGGGGGAAAATTATTACAAATCTCGTGAAGACATATGTGTAAAAGTTTTAATCGATCGAGGGCTTCAAAACATTTAGTCGTACATCCGACTAAAGAACACACAAGAATAACACAAGAACTTGTTCACGCAGTTCAGAGTTTCCTCCTACATCTGCGGGACCTCAAGAGGGGAGATCCGGTCCAAACTTTCCACTAGGTTTCCAAACAAACGTCACAATACAAGAGCATACAAAATACTTGCAAGAGCACTAAACCTAGCAAAGAAAATAAATAAACATACAAGAATGAAGAGAAACAAAGATGGAATAAAATCCCCTCAAAGGCACCTAGAGAAAAATCTGAGATAGATCTTTTCGCAAACCAAAAGACAACTGACTAGTGGTGAAACAACTCAGAGATTAAAGATCTCATAGCTGCATTTGCTTCGTCTTTCCTCTCCAATTCCCTGTCATTGCTAACGAGTTGTGGAATATATAGTCTCTTTTTCAAACTCTCTCTCTCTATATCGCTTTTTTAGAAGAACAAAACCTAGCGAACGAGAAAAAGACTGCACTCAGCTCTCGATCTATCTTTTTTTCAAGTCATTAGAAGCTTATATACTTCTCTCTAGAAACAAACTCACATTTCTGCTTTGAAGCTTAATTGGATTGGATAGGCAATGTTGGCTCTCGAGTAACTGGATCACAAAATCGACCCACTTACACAATCTTATGTAAATAAATAAGCCAACCAAAAACCAAAGCTTATCCTTTCTTCCTTTGATATATAGTATTTACATATATCTACCTTATACCTAGATTACTATAGTTGTTATCTAAGCTACCTAACTTAGTCATAGATTAAGTGGGAACATCAGCTAACATCACATAATAACCAAGTATGGCAAATATTGTAACACATTATAACCTACTAATCTCTACCAAAACTTAAGTACTACAATTGAAAGTTATAATGTCCAAAGTCCTTGTTACATAATAAGAATTAGTAATACAACAATAAGATGTCATATTAAAACTAAGGATAAATTAAGAGAGTATTTATAGTATCAATAGCATAAATTTTACATCGAACCTCTTATACGTTATTGAGTTCGAACATCTAGAAAAAACATTCAATCTAAAAAAACAAATGTTCATGATTTCTCCATATGTCCTACGAGTGACTCTTAGGTGCACAATTGTGTACCCTTCACGTACGATCATACACTTTGATTTTTATGAAAAGGTGAACAATCTGTGTTTATCCTACGTATAATATGAAACCAATGATCGCATAACATGGTGAATTAGCGCGTCTGACTTCAGATCAGAATGTCGTGGAGTTGACTCCCACTGTGGTCGTTTTTATTTAATTGTTTTTGCCTTCAATCTAAATTTTTAATTAAATTTTTCACACTGTAATCCAAAATAATATCCTAGTATTTACATTTGTATACATTGTAATATGATCCATAATGCTTTCCAAACAGTTCACCAACCTAACACAAGAGTGATCGTGATCCTTCGCTTAAGAACTTGAAAAAAGATATCGGCTTTTGAGCCAACTCGGCTTCTTCCAAATGGGCCGATTAATCATCCCATTAAGATTTAGGCCCAATGAAACAAACTATAAGATAGGCCCATTCTCCATCAGTTAGTACCAACAAATTAAAGTGTTTGATCGAGATCTCTCACCCATCAACTCGTCGTGAGTTGTGGTATCAGTGAATTGTTATAAGAGTTGAATATTGACATGTTTAAGTTCGACTCGTTTATATAGCTCTATAGGATTACTTTAGTCAAACTAACGGAGTATCACATCATAGTCAAAATTTGAATGAGTTTTAAAATGTGTTTGTATACGGTGTAAGAGCCTTAGTATTTTTGGACCTAGCTTACCTTAGCCGCCCCCGCGGGAATGTGTGCCGCCCCAGCGGGTTCCCGCCTCTTCGCCCAGTGAACCGTCCCCGCGGTTTCCTGCGGCTGCAGCCGACTTTGTTGACTCTTTGACCGTGCTTTACTCTTTCTTCCTTACTTCTTTCTTACCTTGTTGAGTAAGGGTTTCACTTTCATCTCCTTTCCCTTTCCAGCCCTACGTCCTTCTTGCTTCTTCTTCTTCTCTCCTTGATCTTGATCTTGATCTTCCTTGAGTTTGGAAGTGGTTGGTGTGTTGTTGTTGATGTTGATGATGGTGTGCATGTTTGCAAAGCTTGGAAGCCAGTTGAGGTGTTAGTGGTGATCAGCTCTTGGTTAGGCCACAACTGTGGTAAGCTCCATTCTTCTTCTTCTCTTCTTTCTTCCTTTATTTCTTTCCTCTTAGCTTAGGATTAGATGTTTGATCATAGATTAATGTTAGTATATGTATGTATATATATGTGTATGATTTTGGATGAGAGAAGACGTGATTTGATCACGTGAAGAGCTGAAGAAGAGTCGCGGGATCACGTTCTGCACCGTCGCCGCCCCCGCGCCTGAAAGCCGCCGCCCGCACCGTGCCTGCGCCGTGCCTGTGTTGCCTGCGGCATTTGTCACCGCGCCTGCGGCTGAGGCCTGCCGCGCCTGCGGGTTGCCTGTTCCGCCCCTACGTCTCTCGTGTCACGCAGGTGCGTCTTGTCCCGGGTCTACATAGAGTTAGGTAGATCCTTTCCTTTCCTAGTATGAGCGGGTTAGTAGCATGCTAGGTATATGTATGAGGTTAGAACGACGATGAGTACGTTATCGTTTATGCCGGTTACGGCTTTGAGGTTTATGAGTTAGGATAAG
Source organism: Fagopyrum tataricum (assembly GCA_002319775.1). NCBI lineage: Eukaryota > Viridiplantae > Streptophyta > Magnoliopsida > Caryophyllales > Polygonaceae > Fagopyrum > Fagopyrum tataricum. Next base: position 31,293,485 of record CM008281.1, on the reverse strand, counting down.
ATCCTTATGGATTCCTTGGGTCTAGGTGTGACCCTTTGATGGATATGAGTTTGATACATGTTATTATGCCTTGTTATTAGGCAGTGTTGTCCTCCGGATTAGAGTGGACGTATTTGAGAGTTGATCGTGGTTGAGTTTACTCCTGAGGTTGAGGTAAGTCCATAGGACTTACTTAACTACCATCCTTATATTGGATGTATGCATGAGTGGTGTTTGTTATATGCTATATGGTTCATTACCGACCTATATTATATTGACCGCCCATTTTAGTGGCCGTGATAACCTTTCCCTTTCATCCCGTAGTGGAGTCTGGGAGGTTCTCTGCAGTCAGGCCAGATCTGGTATACGGGGTGGACCCTCACCACTCCCATAGGGTACACGGGAGGTGTGCCGATACTACTCCAGCTGGCTATAGCACCCAAAGGCGAGGATTATATTCCTTGTGTCACATATATTCATATACATCTATTTATACGATTGAGTGATTGAACTTTTTAAAGATAATAAACCGGGTAAATGTGTGAAAGCATGTTGATATGTTATAATTTCTGATGTGTGTTTGTGCTCTAGCATCTTCTTATATATGTGTATGGTTAGCTAACGGTTTTATACCGTGTTGTAGATCCTTTGCAGGTTAGGAGAGCTGCAGAGTGATCCAGAGGGGTGATCTGTTGAGGGTTCCGTACACTGGGGCGATATCGTGGGATATGGGTTATTTATGTTGTACGGATTTATGTTTGACTTTGTACTCAGCAGTACTCTGTATTACCTTTTGATATGTATATACATATACATCAGTTTTATGTTTTGTTTTAATCTATCTGTGCCTTGTTGTAAGATTCAGTGAACTTGTTGTCAGGCTAGGGTCAAGATCCATTGTGAGATCCTAGCCTAGTAGCACCTCGAGTCCTACGGATTTGGGGTGTTACAAAGTTGGTATCAGAGCCTAGGTTGACAACAATGACACTTGTAATCTGCGTTAAAGGTCAAATAGATAAATAAACAGAACCCGAAAAGGGGTCTGACTTTTCAAAATGTTTTGGTTTTGAAATGAGTACAAATGTTTTGGGATACCGTGTACGTGAGTCATCGCCCCTTTGAAGACCTCGACAGTATAGATATATATAGATATTCTGTTGTGATTGATTTGATATATATCTATACATACGGCATATATATAGCCTTCGAAGTTAGGTTTATGCTCTGCAAATGGCTCAGACTAGAGTTGTATCTGCAGATGGACGAGGTAGGGATAGATCCCCTCTTCCTCCTGTAGATGTAGGACAGAGTCAGATCCCCGTTGTTGATCCACCTGCAACGGAGGAGGTTTGTGAGGTTGCTGCTGAGAATGTTGTTCCTGAGATTGGGAACGGTATAGCTGGAAGACGTACACCACAACGAGTCCAGTCAGATGACGTGGATCGTGTCTCTATGAGGGGACTAGATTTCCGCGCGTATATCAGGCAAGTGTAGGAAGCGGCCAGAGCAGGTAGACCTACCCCGGATCTGCCAGTACAGGAGGGATCATCTAGGAGATCCCATGGAGTTACTCAGGTGCACTTGTACCGGCACATGTTGTTGAGATTCCTCGAGTTTCAGAGGAGCATAGAAGGTCTGGGAAGAGACAACGAACTGGGCAGACCAACGGTGCTGGTGGAGTTGTTGATTCTGAACTAAACCGGAGTCGTCCAAGTTGCCCCGCAGCTGCACTGGTTGCAGCTACGGGTCGACGGTGTTTTAACTGTGATGATCCTGGACATCTACGACCAACGTGTACAAAGCCGTTAGTAACTTGTTCTACTTGTGGAAGGCGAGGTCACCTAGATATTTTCTGTAGATGGGGTGGAACTTTATCTCGGCAGGTTACTGGTGGAGTTGCGGTTCAGGGCAAGACTAGAGCCGCCAGAGGCATCACTCATCTGCACCAGCTATAGATAAGGGACCACAGTGTTACAACTGTAGTGGTTATGGACATATGCGGTCAGAGTGCACGAGGCAGATAGTGACTTGCTACATCTGTGGAAGACTAGGTCACCGACATATTTTCTGTAGACGGGATGGAGCCTCGTCACCTCAGGGTTCTTCTCCTGCCAGTGCAGGGGGAGGTGGGCAGAAACCACCTCAGCAGCAGCAGATTCAGGGACAGTAGAGGGTCCCAGATCGCCCTACGACTCAGGGATCTGCTCCTGGGCCGAGTAGAGGCAGAGGTCGTGGTGGGAGCACCACCGACACCGAGGCCCACAGGGCCGGCAGTGCAGAAGATGATCCCGCGGTTCTTCTTTCACTCTTCACGTGATCAATTCACGTATTCTCTTCACCAAAACCAAGCATATACATATACATACATATACCAACATCAACACCCTTAAACATGCATCTAATCCTAAGCTAGGAAGATGGAATCAAGGAAAGAAAGAAGAAGAAGCAAGATCACTTACCACCCTTTTGGTCCTAGGTTGCAGGGAGAGGTCACACCTCAGTAGCTGGCCTCCAAGCTCAGCAAACCAACCACTAGCATCAACATCAACATCAACATCCACCACAACAACTCTCTTACAAACTCAAGGGAAAACCAAGCACAAGATCAAGAAGGAGAAGGAGAAGCAAGAAGGACGTGAGCAACTGAGGAAGAGAAGTGAAGAAGAAACCCTTGATCAGCCAAGGGAATGAATAAGAGAAGGAAAGGGTAAAGCACGGGTCAAGGAGTCAACAAAAACGGCTGAAACCGCAAGGGCGGTCCCCTGAGCCGCAGGAGCGGAAACCCGCAGGGGCGGCACCCCCATCCGCGGATGCGTCTAAGACACAACTAGGTCAAAACTAGACTCTGCTAAAGACCAAACTCGGTCCAAGAACTAGGGCTCTTATACCTCACCCCCCTAAAAACAAGTTTCGTCCCGAAACTTGTACAAACCCAGAAACCACTCGGACTCAGAAGCCGAGGTACAACTCTCTATATCGGGGTATCACAACTCTGCACACCAGGTATCAACCTATACCACTCTATATCCTTAAACACGGGCATGGAGGAACTCATCATCTCCAACTGTAAGATCACTATATTATCCAGGGCATAGAGTAGTAAAAACACCTCTAGCCAAAACCTCGTCAACATAACCACGGGCTTGGAGGAAAAAACATCTTCAGCAATACTATGTCTACCAAAGTAGCATGGAGGAAAGAACCATCTTCAGCTAAATCCTGCACGTATCACAATAGCATGGAGGAAAGAACCATCTCCAGCTATAAATATCAGTCGTACTAGCACAACAAGATCTACTAAGATCACATATCACATCATAGCTAGTACGAAAATAAACACATCATGGCATATAAGCACATAAGCCTAACATCACCAAGATAGTACTAAGATCTACTCGTCGATCCTAGTGGTACATCTATCTCGGCATAAACTATGGATAGTTCCTCTGGATACTATCCTCAATCTCCCATGTAGCCTCATCAGGTCCACGTCTCGACCACTGTATCCTCAGCATAGGTACGTCCTTCGAACGCAGATGTCTCATACCTCGTTCTAGGACTGCAATCGGATGCTCAACAAAAGTGTGGTCCGGCTCGACCACCAAATCCTCATAACTCCCGATGTGTCTTGGATTTGGTATATACTCCCTCAGCTGAGACACAGGAAACACAGGGTGAACACCCTCTAATCTCGGCGGCAAGGCCAACCTGTAAGCTGCGCTACCAACCCGATCCAGAATCTCGAACGGTCCGACATATCGGGGCTCAACTTCCCCTTAATGCCAACTCACCTAACACCTCGTGTCGGGGACACTCTCAGCCACACACGGGCTCCAACTCTGAACTCTAGAGGTCTACGCCTCCTATCTGCATACGACTTATGAAGGCTCTAGGCAGTCAGCATCCGCGCTCTAATCAGTGCTACTCGAGCCACATCATCCAGAATCTGATCAGGTGTCAACCACTGGCCGTTCTAGGCTCATCCTAGCATAACGGTGTACGACATCTCTGCCCATTCAGTGCCTCATAGGGGCCATCCCAATAGATGTATGCCAACACACAAACTCGCAGGATATCTTCCAGCGTCTGAACTGTCCTCTCTGACTGACCATCTGTCTGAGGATGGAACGCAGTAGTAAAGTACAAACTCGTCCCCAAAGCAGTCTGAATCTGTTGCCAAAATCTCGAGGTAAATCGTCCATCTCTTTTAGAGACGATCATCCTCGGTACACCATGGAGTCTTACTATCTGTCTAGTGTACTCCTCAGCTAATCTGCTCACCGGCCACGTCTCCCTAATAGGAATGAAACGTGCCGTCTTCGTCAATCTGTTCACAATGACTTAGATAGCATCAAAACTCCGATTCGGTCTTAGCCTAGTCATAAAATCCATGGTGACGTCCTCCCACTTCCTCTGTGGAACAGGAAGTGAATGGAGCTCATATCCAAGTCTGCAATGCTCAATCTTGACCTGCTGGTAGGTCGCACACTGTGCCACAAATCTGGCCACATGGGGCTTCAACTCTTCCCACCAATATAAACGTCTCAAGTCCTGATACATCTTACTCGTACCTGAATGTACAGAGTAAGGTGTACAGTAAGCCTCCTATAAAATCCTCTGTCTCAGCTCTGTATCAGCAGGTACACAGACGCGACCACGACGTCTCAAAACTTCATCTGCTCCTAGCAGGAACTGTGGTGCCTCATCCCGAGACATCCTATCTCGTATCCTCATCAAGGTCGGGCAGGTCTCCTGCTTCTGTTGGATCTCACTCAACAAATCAGGTAGAACCTCTAAAGTACTCAGCTGGACATCCTCATCCGGAAACTGAATGTCCAACCCTAACCATATCAAATCTCTCTGTACCCTCTGGTTGTGCCCAAACAGGAGCAGAAGTCAGACGTCTCTTCAGCTCCTCAAAACTCTGCATACACTGATCAGACCATACAAATCTGGTAGTCTTCCTCAACAAACTTGTCAGTGGACGGCAATCACAGAAAATCCCTCCACGAAGCGTCTGTAATAACCGACTAGGCCATGGAAGCTACGTACTTCCTTGACGTTCGTCGGTGTAGTCCAAGCTGCTACTACCTCAATCTTGGCTGGATCCACCTTGATTCCTTCAGCTGATACAACATAACCCATGAATGCTACCTCTGGCATCCAGAACTCACACTTAGAGAACTTAGCATAAAGTTCTCTATCCCGTAAAACCTGCAATACAGTCCTCAGATGTCCTGCATGCTCCTCTCCACTGCGAGAGTATACCAGAATGTCATCAATGAATACTACCACAAACTAATCCAGGAAGTCGATGAATATACTGTTCATCAACTCCATAACGACGGTTGGGGCATTCGTAAGCCCAATGACATCACTACAACTCGTGGTGGTCATATCTGGTCCGGAATGCTGTCCTGTGCACATCCTGCCCTCTCACCCTCAGCTGGTGATATCCTGAGCGCAGGTCAATCTTGGAAAATATTGTCGCTCCCTGAAGCTGATCCAACAAGTCATCAATACGCGGCAATGGATACTTGTTCTTAATGGTCACCTTGTTCAGCTCTCTGTAATCTATAGACAATCTCAACGATCCGCCCTTCTTCCGTACGAAGAGAACAGGTGCTCCCCATGGAGATACACTAGGGTGAATAAAACCCTTCTCGGCCAACTCCTCGAGTTGCTTCTTCAGCTCCAACATCTCAACAGGCGCTATCCAATATGGGGCCTTCGAGATCGGTCTCGTACCAAGCTATAACTCGATACCAAGGTCCACACTCCTCTGAGGCGGCAAACTGGATGGCTCAACAAACACATCTGCAAACTCACAGACCACTGGGATATCCTCTAATGCTGGACTCTCCCCCTTCTTTATGGCATAACACCAGAAGGCCTCACAACCCTGTGCAAATAGTCTAGGTGCTCGTATTGCACTGATAA